>MU628556.1:0-11044 GCA_025688805.1 Aspergillus egyptiacus | reverse complement strand
TTTTTTTTTTTTTTTTTTTTTTTTTTTTTTTTTTTTGGTGTGATGGCAGCAGACTTGGGGGTCTGGAATTGTACTATAACTACTCGTAGTCGCCTTACGAAAGTATACCAGTCTTAGAGATTGTGAGGGATATCGCCAATAAGATATCCTAGAATTGAAGCTTATGTAGAAACTTGGCATTCTACTACTAGTACTCCGTACTACTAGTATTCCTGCCCTTATACCAGAGCCTTTCAGGGGAGCCGCCTTAGGCTGGATGATCAATACCACGTTTACCGTCTGTGACAGCAGCCGTACGCTGCTGAGTGCTGACGCCTCCTTACTCTTGGCGAAACTAATGCCACCCTGCACCCATTCCCATTCCAAAATCACTCTTCGAGCCTTCATCTCATCGGTCGTCTCCCTCGCCTCCTTGGTCTTTGGACCTGATTTGTTCTATCCCGATTGATGACCAGGTCGATCCGCTCATCGTTCTCGGCCTCATTGCTCAGGACGATAGTTCCTGGCGTCGCTGTCAACGCCCTTCTCGTCCATTTTCGTACGGTCAACTGAAGGGAAAAGCGCAGAGAAAGGAGGCTTGCCTCCGGCCGCTCGTTAATACTACTACCTTATCACGCCGAACACCGTCGCCTTCTCTCTTCAATTGTTAATATTAATCGGCTTCCCTCGGCCTTTGTCAATAGCGGCCGATAAGTTCGCTGCCAGTCCTGTCGTCAGTCCCGTGCGTGCCCGGTTCGGCTTCGGTTGGAATAATTATTTCGAAGATTCGCGCTGTTAATTCGAAGCACTTCGGACTAAAGGCAGGTGCTCTGCTGTGTTGGTTGGATTTCGAGACACACTTCGTCGTCGCCCGGCTCGACGCAGTGTGGACACATCTGCACTCATGGGCCTCGTTCAACGAGTTCGAAAATGGCTGCCCTCAGCGCCTAGTCTTCCCCTGGATGACCCGTCCTATGAGAAAGGACGCAAATTGCCCAGGCTTGCATTTTTCAGTCGCAGGATACGGTTGAAGGGCAACTCTTCTATTTCGATACCCTTGGGGTTTGTTTTATTATTCCCATGCATTGTAATAGTCCTGATTCTGCTACTATTTGTCCGACACCCCTCCTCCCCTGGGGGAATTTTAATACCGGCTGGCACGCCACCATCTATAAGGTCAGTTACGGCCTCGATAACTCGGGATCCTCTCTATCTCATGACTAACTAGCGGTGTGCAGAAAAATAAGTGAGAAATACGACAAGGTCTTCGCAACAGGATGTCTACCCGTTGAAAAGAACGACGGCCCCCGAGCAAATGCGGCTTTCGTTGTACTCGCAAGAAACAAGGAGATCGACGGCGTTATTCAGTCAATGAAGTCTATCGAGAGGCATTTCAACCGCTGGTACAACTACCCTTATGTTTTCTTGAATGACGCCGACTTCGATGATATATTCATAGAGACTGTCAAGAATTACACGAGTGCTCCTGTGGAATTCGGAAAGATCGACGAATCAATGTGGGGTTTCCCAAGCTGGGTTGATCATGAGGTTGCAAAGGAGGGCATCCGGAAACAGGGGGACGCCGCGATCATGTATGGAGGCATGGAAAGTTACCATCACATGTGCCGATTCTACTCTGGGTGAGTCATAATCGTCTACTCTGGTATCTGCTGCGAATGCTGAACTTTGCACCAGTTTCTTTTACAAGCACCCTCTTCTCATGAAATACGAATGGTACTGGCGGTTGGAGCCCGAGATCAAGTACTTCTGCGACATTACCTAGTAAGAACCACCCCATTCTTACGACTTACGCCTACTTACGAATGGAACAGTGACCCTTTCATCAAGATGGCCGAGGCCAACAAAACGTACGGGTTTACGATTGCAGTCAAAGAACTTCGCGAGACCGTCCCAAATATCTTCCGCTATGCCTCTGCTTATAAGCGAAAGAAGAACATCGAGTCCCAGGGGCTTTGGGAAATGTTCTTGGAGCCGCGCGAGGAAGCGAAGCCCGACGAAGAGCAACCGGAGAATCTCCCCGAGGAAATCCTTATGACTGAGCCTGGCGAAAGGAATGAGATCGATCCTGAGACCATGGAGGGTGAAAACTACAATATGTGCCATTTCTGGAGCAATTTTGAGATCGCACGCTTGGATTTCTTCCGCAGCAAAGAGTATGAGGAATTCTTTGAGATGATGGATCGGAGCGGAGGTTTCTGGATGGAGAGGGTAAGTGCTTTCGCTCATCCTGATTCTGGCTGTTCCCGAAACTGACCGTGCTTCTGTAGTGGGGTGACGCACCTATCCATTCACTTGCCGCTGGTATCCTTCTGTCGCCCAGTGACATCCACTACTTCCGTGACTTCGGCTACCGGCACACCACGATCCAGCATTGTCCTGCCAATGCCCCCGCCCGACAACTGCCGCGCATCCCGTACCTTGAGATGACCACCGAGGATGAAAGGGAACGCATTGAAGAGGACGAGTACTGGGCAACACCTGATCCTGTGAAGGAAAATGGTGTTGGCTGCAGGTGCAGATGTGATACAGACATTGTGGATGTTGAAGGCAAGCAAGGTAGTTGTCTCGCTGAATGGGTGGAAGTTGCTGGAGGATGGGCTTCTCCATAGACGTCGTTTTTCGCCCATAATCTTCGTTGTATAATCTTCACGTCGTCCTTTCCGTACCTTCTTGATCGACTATGAGCATTGCTGGGGTCGTCCTTGGAGTTATTCTTTTTCTTGAGCCTACCTGTTATGTTGGCTGCGGGGTTGTGGGCGGCGTTTGCGGATCTGACGACTTCTTCTCTGGAAGATGGCGTGGCTATTATCATCAATATCGACAACTCATCTAGTGTCTCGTATGTATCATTTAGAGCAGACTCCGTTCTTCTACCTAACCCGGATCGTTGCAGCTAATTTCCGCCTGCAAATACCTACTCGATCATGCTACTCTCTTGTTTATAGACCACGAAAGTTACTTAGACGCATTCAGACACGAGACGTTGGCTAGAAGCAAAAGATCATCGATACGTAAGACCTATGAAAGTAGACTCGAGGCCCATATCTCAGGTAGTTATAAGCACACGGTGGTTTGACTACTAATCTAATATCACTTGGGCTGGCCTTGATAAACTTCCAGGGTCATGCGCCCCCCGCTTAGGTTAGGTTCCAATCGTTCATCAGGTTACTACCTAGGCAGGCAGGATCAGCTGCCGTCAGCCATCCCTCTGTTATCTGTCAAACCATCTATAGTCTCCCGCTTGCTTCTCTCTCTTCGCTCGACACCAGCTTCTGGCAAAAGATAACGGAAAGCCATAGTGAAAAAATACGACACACTTGAGCAGACAAGGAGACTAAAATCAGTACCTCTTTCTGTTTTTACTGTTGGCCCCAGCACCTGACTCCTCTTCCGCCCGGAACAGAGCTACCCAGCCTACCTTGCACACCCCCTCTTCCACTCCAATCAACCACCATCCTGGGTTGTCGTCGGGCATCTGCCTATTGGGCTGAGCGCGACCTCACAATTCCACGGGCAAAAGGACTCAAGATAGAACTTTCTCATCTTTCAAAGTGAAACGTATATTCCCGCTGGTCTTGATTTTCTTTCAGTGTTCTCTGAGCTAAGTCGTCGACGGCTTATCTTGTTCGACCCGAAGCTCTCCTCCGCTCCGTTCTGCTCCATTTGACCCGCATCGTCTTGATCTCCGTTCCATGGCATCCACTCTCTGGCGATATGACTGACTCTTCAGAGCCTCACTCCAGACGACCCCGTACGGCGTCAAGCGTATCACATCTACAATACCCCACTCTTCCTCCCGTAAGTGTCTCAGTCGAGGAGTGGTTATCCCGCTCGAGACCAATCAGTATGACGTCAACGCCCTCGATGGATCATCCTAGACAGCCTTTAAGCGAAAGCTGGGCTACGCTGAGTGCATCAGACGTGCACTCTGAGGATGGGGCTCCTTCTGAGCAGACTGACGTTGGGTCCCTGATCGACCAAAGCAGCCCAGACGATGTGGCAAGCCTCGATGAGCGGTATAGCAGTAACGATGACATGGATGGGAACTATGGCCAGGATCTTGAGAATGATGATTACGACTCGAGAAGCGAAGTCTCCGAGTCGCAAGATCTATTACGGCCCATCTTTCCTGAAATCGGGGGTTCTATCGACGACAGTAATCTAACCAGTCAGACTGCCTTTCGCCAGCCTACTGATTCCATCTCATTCATTGAGCCGGACGACTGGTCCGAGGGGGAGAGAGTACAACTCAAACACACTATTCGTTTGATCGATGGCCCCGAAATCGCAGAACTGGGGGATAATGTGTCTTCTCATCTGGAGAACTCTACTTTGATGGCTACAGTACAACAAACCATGGCAAAGAGGAGTATAGACACCGATAAACCATTCCGTGTCCTATATGTTGGGAGACCCGAGTTTCGCGGCATTATACTCGATAAACTCGGCGATGTTCTTGTATCGAGTACATGCTCCTTCGAAAACAGCTCGACGGAATCTTCAAGATATCATGTGGTTCCAACTTCGTTCGGTTCAGGCGCTGTTGCTAATTTTGCGGAACTGCTCCCAATCCAATTTCAGCTAATCGTTGACGAATGTCTCTCGGCTACCTCAGAATCCCACATTAACAAGCCCAGGACAATTAACTTGAGATTCAAGAACCGGCCCGGATGCACGTCTCTCTGGACAGGGACTGAATACGGTATTTCATCATCCACCGAATGGGCTCTGCCGGATGTTACCATCATGTTCTTGTCCACGCTAGACACCCCATCCATTATGGAAACTCAGAAACTGGCGCGTATGTTTATGGAGAGACACGGGGTACCAACAATGGCCGTTTCCGAAAAACCGCTCTGGAAAATGTCAAGAGAGCCAATTCCCGTGAATCATCATAGTCTGCACATGTGCCTAGAATCTCGCCAATCATCCACGGGGAAGACTACAGTCCTGAAGCGATACCCCATCGATCTGAACACCTTTGAGAGCATTACTCCAGGTCAACTCAACCGAAATCTGGCCTCATTAACAAGCATCTACCCCAGGAGAAACTTCAAATCTACCCCAGAAATATCAGATGCCCATCGGACGGAGCCCTCGTTTAGTGTCAAGAACTATACAAAGAAGATTCTCCCTATTCCCTACTTGCGTGACGATACTGAGTTGGCCTTTGTGCTGCGTCTCGTGATGATCACCGTCTTGTCTGCTGCAACCCTCACTGTGGGTCATCTAGCCTTGAAGGCCGTTACAGTTTCTGTTTCAAGCTTTGTCGCTCGGTCAGTCGTCTCCAACCAAATTCCCCCCGTTCCTAGCGTTTATACTACCAGTGCCCTTACAACTGCGGGGTCGAAGCGCGCCTATTCACCAGTACTGTCTACAGCAACTAGTGATGTTCAGGCCGTGACGCGCCAGCATAACAGCCTATCCCAGCTTAGCCATCTAATGGGCGGTTCGCTGTCAAACATAGAACCGTCAAAGTCACGTGAGAGTTTCGAGATCCAGGTAGTGGGCGACTGTCATCTTGTCATCAAACCGCCAAGCAGGTCAGCAGCTGCAAATAAACAGCCAAAATTCAGTATTCAAGTTTCCCGTCGCGGTCAGCCACTCCAGTACGAACTTTCTAAACTCTTCGACGGAGTATACTCCCTCAAGCTGGACCGAGGAGAAGCATATGGGCTGGTCAACGTTACAATAACTGCCAACACGAAGCCTTCGGTTAAACAAATAGTTCCGGTAGATTTGGGCACACCGTGGCTGAAGATTGCGAATTGGAAGCGTGCCGCGCATTCCATCACATCCCAGCTTGCTAGGGAGTTGGGCACCGCGCAGACGGGCTTGACGGATGCATATGGCCGAATCTCTACCGACCTACAGATCCTTATTGGAGATGTGGTGAGAAGGGCACACCTCATTCGACAAGAAGCTAGCCTGCTGGGGCGAGACTCCCTCCAGCTTCCTTCTGGTACGAAAGAAGTTGTTCTGTCAACGTCCAAGCAACTTTCAGAGATCATCCAACGCACTGCCGTGCAACCATTTATATCAGCCTCTACTGTGATACAGTGCCAGACCAGAAAGGTCAACGAAGAAGCCAAACTTATGATGAGTGGCACATGGGGCAAAATCAGCGCCGGTGCGCAACATCTTAGCCCTGGATTAATGATGGAGCACGTTCGAAGCGCGCGAAAATCGGAGACACTGGACAAGGCCCAGAAGAGGGCAAGACGCTTGGTGAGAGGGCGTGCTTCATAGGAACAGGATGCTTGGATAGAGCTATCAGCCGGACTGTTTTGGCCTATCCAACCTTTTGGTCTGAACGTCATGTCTCTCTTCGCCATGAGTTCGTCCACGTCCTTCTTTTCGACATTTTCATTTTCCACTCGCTTTACTTTTCTTGGTGGTTAGGTCGGTTTTGGTCTCGGTACGGATGTGATAGGTAGTGACGCCAGGGAAGGAATTATGAGATAGTACAAGAGACACGTCGTTTATGTCACAATGATTAATGAAACAACTCTCTTTGATGATAAATTAAGACCATATCCGCAGGGGCAAACATATGCAGAGACAAACCAAATTATAAACACACAGGTGTGATCAAGTCTGGGGATGACTTGAGAGGGGTAGTCCACGGAGTTTGTGGCCTGAGGCCGATGACCTACCCACCAGGTAAAAACAACCGCCGCCCATAATTTTCCCCTCCTTTCCTCTTCCTTCCAAGTGATATTCCACCCCATAGAACCCTCTTCTTTCGAACTTCATCTCCAGGTAATCGCTACTGTTGTCTCGTCTCTGCTGCCACGTTTCTCATCAAATCCGCAGAAATCAGAACGCATATTCACCATGTCCGACGTCGCTGAGACCAAACCCGACCCCGCCACCAACGCTCCTGAGGGGACAACAAAACCTCAAGAGACCACCACCGCCGAGACATCGAAGACAGAGGAAGTCAAGGCTGCTGCTGAGTCCACCGCTGAGAAGGCTACTGAAACAGTGAAAGATGCTGCGGCCAAGACGTCTGACAGCGTCTTTTCCATGTTCGGTGGCGGCCCCAAGAAGGAGAAGAAGGAGGAGACTGAGGAGGTAGATGAGCCCTCTGGTTCCTCCAAGGCCCAGAAGGCTGAGGATGAAGTGAGTTACCAACCACACACTTTTCTTACTTGTTATTTGTCCCTCCGTAGTATGCGGTTTCCATGATCGCATGCTGTCAGGAGCCGAATTTTGAACTGTGAATCAACTTAAGACGGGTGGCTGACCTGGTTTGAACTTACAGGATGAGGCCCCCGAGTCTCCCGACGTTCACTTCGAGCCCGTTATCCGCCTCACGGAGAAGGTTGAGATTAAGACCAACGAAGAACTTGAAGAACAGACTTTCAAGATGCGCGCCAAGCTGTTCAGATTCGACCGTGAAAGCAAAGAGTGGAAGGAGCGTGGTACTGGTGACGTTAGACTGCTGAAGCACAAGGAGAACGGCAAGACTCGTCTGGTGATGCGCCGAGACAAGACCCTCAAGGTCTGCGCCAACCACTACAGTAAGTTGCTTCGCTTCAAGGAGGGCGTTCAATAGCCTTTCGATACTAACTGGGAGATAGTTGTTCCCGAGATGAAGTTGAGCCCCAACGTTGGTAGCGACCGTAGCTGGGTCTGGAATGCCGCTGCAGATGTCAGTGAGGGTGAGCCGGAGGCCTCGACCCTGGCTATCCGTTTTGCCAACAGTGAAAGTATGTGACACCCCCTGAGCTATCGGGGAACCCGTTCTTTGCTAACCTCGCGGCTGTAGACGCCAACCTTTTCAAGGAAGCCTTCGAGAAGGCCCGGGAGGAGAATGAGAAGCTTTTCAAGCAGTAAACCGCTGAAGGATTCCAAGTCTTTTCAAATCTTGATTGTTTGGAGGATATAGTCTTTACGCATGCTTCTACCCTATGATCACATCGACCTGATGAAATCCTCATTACCCCACGATTTCCCTTTACTATATGACACGATTCCCAGTTGACACCTCGCCCCATGTCCCTACACAACTTTGTACGCCTGATATGAAAGCAGAACAATGATTCTGCTTACGGTTTCCCCAAAGAGCCAGTATTGGCCATGAATTTGGCCTGATGTTGCTCGACATTACAGCCGACTTCCATACACCAGATGAGGTTGGCTGTGCCAGTGAGTTGGCAGTAGATAGACCCCCTATCCATCGAATATAGATGAGAGTATTTGCAAATCTATAGTATAATGAGTAGTATATGGTATCCCTAACACCTGCTTGTGGCTTGTGGCTCGGCCACCGCCTGTTGTTGTTTGGACAGAGCGGTTTGTATGCAAATGCAGAACATCAACCTTGTACAGGTCTGATGAAAGAAGATTCTGGGAACGGAGAGATGAAGCGGAGGGAGTCTGTGGTTATAAATGCGGTTTTGTAGGGAGGGAAATCCCCCACTTGATGATGGCCTCAAACTCTCGGGTGTTTCCCTTCTCCATTCCCTGACCTCCCCTCGCGCGCTTTCTCCTCGCTTCATCTCCGTACTCTCGCCCCCGATCATTGATTCTCACTTTTGTCCTTTCCTTCAAAGCCCTAATCATTAGCGACTGTCAATTTCCTCTCTACCTGAATCTGCTGACTTACCTCGAACTTTCAGCGAGCTTTTCACTCCGCCTGCGATACTTGAGACCAGGAAAGCGCCTGCTCGCTCCGCTCTTCTTTCAGTGGACAGCCAGCAAGAGACATATTCTTCTGTCGCTTCTAAATCTACAGCGCGTGTAACTCCAGGCCTATCAGCAGCATGCCTGACGTGAGTATTTACTATTCTTCTCCGATCAAAGCGTTCCAGGCAACCTGCTCCACCACCGCCTGACGCGGATGGCTCTCTTGTTATCCTGCTGATTGTTGCGTTCGCATTCGGCTAACATACGCGTCTTGGTTGCTTCTAGGTCAAAAGGAGTATCAAGCTCGTCACTGAGCAACACGTCATGTGCGTTTCTATCCCATCGTCCCTTTCCATCCCATATAGGAAGTCTCGCTTTATGAACCATCCCCCTCCCGTTTCTCCTCGCAGTCGCCTATTCCGACCATCCGCTCTGGCATTCGTTGCGTATTCGTCGTGCGCGCTGATGCTTCTGGCAATTGCCCGTCGAGATTGAAACATTGGATCGCGACGCGGTTGCTACTGGTCATTATCTAGATAGAATTTTGCTGATCGGTTACGTTTTTGCGCATTTACAGAAACAAGGACTCCGGTGTCGAAGGATTTCCGCTCCGATCATGGTCAATCGAGGTGTACCTTATCAACGAGCATGGGGAGCAGGTGGCCGCCAATATCTTTGACAAAGTCACTTACACTCTACATCCGAGTTTCGGACCCCGATACATCCAAAGTCAGTTGTCCTCTTCTCATTCCTTATTTGAGGCGATGCTTGTTCGCTCCTTCGCTCTACGATGTCGAGATTCCGCAGCAGGCGCAACATTATTTGTTCAGTGACAGCTGACCAGAGCACGACAGCCTTCAAGAATCCTCCGTTCAGGATCCAAGAGGAAGGATGGGGTGAATTCGATATGCAGATCAGTCTTACCGCGGACAAAGAATATACTATCTCACATGATCTCAACTTTGCGCAGCCGCGCTATGAGTCCAAGCACGTCATTGTAGGTTTCCAGTTACACTTACGGCGCCGCTGCTGAGACATTCACTTACACCTGACTTTAGACATTCAAGAACCCCAAGCCCGCTCTGCTGGCCACACTCCGCGAGTCCGGCCCAGTACCTGGCGATGAGAACGGTGTGAAGTCGAAGCGTTCCGCGGGAGCAGATGAAGGGTCCAAGAAGAAGAAGCGAACGGAAAAGAGCGTGAGTCACTGTTTTTCCTTTGAGGAAAGGAGAATGTAATTTAATTGCTTTCGTACAGGTTGACATGGACAAACTGGCCGATGGTCTTCAGCGGCTCGGAGAAGACGACCTTCTAGAAGTAGTGCGGATGGTACACGACCACAAAGCACCAGATTCGTATACCAAGAACGATGTCGACCGTAAGTCCTTTCCAACTGAAGTCAAACTGCCGAATCGGTATTAACCCATTAAACAGAGGGAGAATTCCACGTCGACCTGTACACCCTCCCAGATCCTCTAATTAAAATGCTGTGGGACTTCACAGTGGAGAGAGGCGCCCTCTGATCGCTCTACTTTCCCTGTGCTCTCCTTCCCTATCGTCCTTTACTTTTGCATTCCGACTTCATGTCAACGTACCTTATTTATCCTATTTTTGCATCGTGTCCTCGCTTTCGAAGGTTCTCCATGCGTCTCCACTTTACAATTATTGCCTACAATCGGTATTTTCTTACTTCAAAACGCGGGGGCGTGGGGTGCAATTCTCGGGAGCTGTTGGTTTGCCCTAAAAAGACCTGGAGGAATTTGTCCTGCTTTGTTCCCTTAGGCTTATTTATTTTCTCTTGACTTAAATTCAAGAAATAAGAGAAGAGGCACTTGGTAACAGACTCCATTTCAGTAATATTGTTCAGAAGAATAAGATACACCTTGACAGAGAATTTAAATTCACATCTTCTGTTCCCTTTCAAGCCATTGAACTTCCATACTTCTTTCTACACTTCTGTACAAGGCCACTCGAGGAGTTCTCAAGTTTTTTTACTCCATATATTCCAGAATGTATAATCTGAGCAGGGAAACATCTCCGAGGTCGCTTCTCAAATCTAATAACCCGGCCCAAATGTCTATGTACAAATGATGAAGGGAAAAATAAAAAAATGAAGAGAGAGAGGGAGAGGGAGAGAGAGATAACAACCAAATTAACAAATAAAATAAGAATTGATTTCCAGCCAGTTGAAAGAAAAAAAGACGGATATCTTAGTGAAGTAGTAGATGTGGCTTGAACGAACCAACCAACCAACCTGAACACCTAACTAGCGAGGATGGACCAAATCGAATGAGAAGACATAAGGCAATGGGTGGAATCTCTAGAACGGTGTAAAAAAAAAAAAAAAAAAAAAAAAAAAAAAAAAAAAAAAAAAAAAAAAAAAAAAAAAAAAAAAAAAAAAAAAAAAAAA
>MU628555.1:0-69502 GCA_025688805.1 Aspergillus egyptiacus | reverse complement strand
GGGGGGGGCATCTTTTCCGGCAGCATGGCAGTCGAGGGATATTGAGGAGCGGACGAACTCCGAAATGCGGGGAAGAGACCAAGCATTGGCCTTGGTGGGGACTGGAAATGTTGCCCTGAATAGGTATCTCGTCCCTTGGTCATGGGTCGATCACCGTGGTTGGGAGCGCTGCCGGGCGAATCTCGAGGTATCGACTGCCTTCCAGATGTTGCCTGGAGTTTTCATCTTGAACCGGGCCGTTTTCCCGTTCCACTTGGCAGGCTTCTCCGCAGTTGATCGTAAGGTAGAGATAATTGTAGGAGAGATATTATCCAAGGCACATAAATAAGATAGGAGTTTAAATCACTTAATACACTGGTAGTAGCTAGATAGATAAATTGTTAGATAGTTAATGAGCTAGTTCAAGCTAATAGAATAGAGAACCTGATACCAACATATAAGAATATAGCAATAATTTCTAACCGGAGGAAAATAAAGAACAGAGATGATCATTTCAAAGTAGATAAGATCACAGCTTATAACTAGATATGTGTAGAATATGAAAGAAAAAGAACAAGAACAAGAATAGTAGAGAAGAAGAAAAAAAGAAGAGTATCATAGCACAAGCAGTTTTTATATCCTACAGAGCTAGTAGACAGTAATAACAGCTGCAAAATTTGAATATATGCAACAGAATATTCCACTACCTGCTCCCCTAGGTAAAGTAACACTGCGCTGCTGGTATTCTGACTTCTATGGCAGCTGCTTTAGAATTCCACAGATTCTGGTGTGGTCTAGGTCTACTGTATATCGATTCACTCCTCGTTAGTGATATCAGCACAAGCATGGCTAAAGTCATGATAAAGTGTGGTGTTTCTGATGAATTAACAGAGCTGTGGGTAGATACTCTATATAGTGGCCAACCAGCTTCAGTTTAGTCAATTTTATACTATAATGCAATGATCATGATGCAACAGGACCCTTGAGACGGATCATTGGGGCTTGATATTTCCCGATTATCCATCTATATATGATGCAAGTTATATATCCACTCGCTCAGGCTCATTGGGGACCAAGACTTGATAGTTCTATAGTCTTAGGATCTCTGCAACAACACGGATCTATGCCCAGGAGAATCCTTACTGGTCATTCGAGAAAAACAATGTCATCTGATCTGGCTGTATGTGGAATATACAGAGAAGGACTGGACTGTAAGCCTATCATTACAGCTCATGGACATACATGTCAGTTCTGCATACACCCTCCAATCATCTAGAGCCTTGCACTTCCAAACTGCGAGACCGTCTCGAAGGCGGAGATTGTTACAATGCACTTGACATCTGAATCTAGGGAGGCTCATGCTTTGGTATGTAGCAGATCAGCCCTTATTTGGCTACAACCCGGAGTGCAGGACAGTTGTCCAGCCATGGAAAGCAACCGTCAGACAGGGGAACTGCAATAATACAGCAGTCTGTCCTATGCAACCTATACGCCTCAACAGGGTCCAGTCTTCCAAGGTCGACGGTATAGAAAAGGCAATACCCGGAGACAGTGCCTGTCATGACCAAAGCTCCAGACAGAGGCCACCATCTCCTCTCTGCTTCAAGGCCTTTGTCAAAGACACACCTCAGACAGAAGGCTCGAAAGCCTCTATGAGTCATATTACAAGGGACGGTCTTTGTCCGCTCGGGAGACTTAGGAACTTCCTCTCAATCCGGGGTCGGCTCCTTTATGCTACTCACCACGCACTACCCAAGCGGCAGGCGAGTCCGGAAAGGACATATATACCTAAGTCGTTTCAGTGAACTTCGAATAGTACCTGTTTCAGAGTCTACCCCTCTGTCCTCTGCCTAACATGGGTTTAGCATTAAAGTCTATTCATGGAGTGCAATGGCCCTTGATGAAAGCATGGGGGGCCGGTCGAACGGCGTCGGGAGAAAAGCCTCGACTCATATCAAACCCAATGCATGTCAAAACGTCCGTGTTCCCGGAGTATCCAGTGCGCCACTGGAAATCCGTATCAATAGACCCTTGTTCCAGCCGTCCCAGGGACGCACAGGGCGTCCCGCAACGGCCCAGACAAACGGCCCTGGACCCTGATCCGTCATTGTCTTCGGATTTTGCTAGTGCTGGCCGTTCCCGGCGTTACTCCTACCGAGTCCAGTAACTGTGACCGTCGACGATGGGTCTTAGGACGCTGGCTTCAAGATGAGATCTCCCCTGAAGCTTCTGGCTCGGGCAGGGACCAGGATACTTCTGTCTCGGGCTCAGCGAGCATATATGTTTGGCCGAGTTCCAACATCCAAGCTAAGCACGTGCAAGAGGCTGTATTGTGAAGCAGCGATCAAGTTAGGTGCAGTTGAATCTGGGATGGCCCTCGCAGGTGTAGTCTCTTGGCACATGGTTCTTCTCAGTATCTGAAGCGAGAAGCCACTCCACAGGGCTCTAGTGCTGCTGTGCAAGATGTCTAAAATGCTATAGATATTTCACCGCGAAGTGATTGTCCTCTCTGCTCAAATAGTGAAAGAGGAGAGAACATTCAGCATATCTCCGGCACACCAGGAAGCACCCATCTTCAACACCCGGTGAGAAAAGGGATAAAAGTCGTTCCACGAAGGACTGTCGCTCCTGCCGACGGTGTACACGACTCTATCTCATTATCAAAGTAGCAACAGTCCTATCGGTAATGAACCTGATGTAGGCCGCGATCCGACACCGACACCAGCACCAGCACCGATGCTGACCGTAACCCTGGATACCACAGGAGGACATAGAACCAACGTCCACATTCCGTATGACGGCCCGCCCCATCAGATTGTGTTGGTGTTCAACGGCGCAGGAGGTAGGGATGGAGACAATTAGATTGCGTTGGGTAGGACTACTAGTGACGTCGTTCTGTACAGACAGTCTCCAGAGTGTAGCTTGTCATGGTCAGTGCAGCTGAATGAATAATGCAGGAGTACCTACCTCCACCATTGCAAGAACAGGAGCATCATCCGAGAGCCAATACAGAATTCCATTGGTATTTCTCCGTAGAAACCAATCGCTATACTTAGAACCATCCAGTTCCAGAACCGCTGGGGCCGTGACGCAGTGAAGTCATTGTGGGGGACACTGCAGTGAGGTGGAACTGAAGCAAAGTGGATGACTTCATCATGCTGTCAACGCAACAACACCCCAGCTTCAGGCTATATAGACCTATCTATTCCTTCATGGTGCTCAGTCCTTAACAGTAACGACTTCAGTCAAGTTATCCTATTCTATCATTCTGCAATCCAATCTCAGGTATGCGACCCAACCCGTCAGTGAACAACTACCAGCAAATACTAACAACACCATCACCAACCAGCCTGACAAAACACATACAAACTTTCTACGACACAAACCACAAGAACCTTCGTACAGTCCTCAAAATGCCCCGCGGAGCCGAATACGCCGAAGACAACCAAGTCTCCGACAACCCGATCGAGGCCGGCGAGACCAAGATTCACGGCACGAACCCTGACGTATGTCCTTTCCTTTGCTTTTCCTTAGTTCTCTCGCCATTTCATCTGTGATACTGCATGCACGGACAAGTTACTGACGGACGGGCGCGAGCAGCACGACCAGATTAACCGCGTCAGCCGCACAGCGCCAATGCCCGAGTACACGGGGTCCTCGGAGCCGATGAGCGGCCAGGGGAGCTATGGGAAGACGCAGGGCGGGAGCGGGAAGGGGGGCCATGAGCCGAGAACGTTGGGCGAGGGAAAGGGATTGGGGGCTCATAAGGCGTAGAGGGCAGTGGGTTGGCCTGGTTGCTACCTTACCTACGTACGTTATCCGTGTTCTGGAAAGACGGGTGCTTTCCGCACGTTTGTCATTTTATTCACACTTGCATTTGGGCTAGGTGAATGGAATATTGACTCTGAATGTCTGGTCAAGGGTTAATTCTAGACTATGCCATTTCTATAGAGGGCGTAAATGATTAGCAAATGTAGTCTCGGACATGGACGGAGTGACTGCGTCGAGTTGAAATGCATATATATATATAGTAAAGGAATCGCATCGCTAACATGCTGTACAGCCGAGTATGAGTACAAAGAGTTATGGTAATTATGCCAAGCCACTCAGGCTTGACTCTCACTAGGTGGATTAGGGGATCCGTTCGACAGCTTTTCGGCCGTGGCGGGCTCCGGGGAGGGTGATTCTGTCGTCTTTCGGTCGACCAGTTCGAGCAGACGTTCGCCCAGATTTCCAAAACCGTCTATCTTGCTCAGCTTTGATTGGAAGTGCTCTGCGTCGCGCCGCAGCCTATGCTTTATTAGCCCGAGTTCACGAAATTATTAGGGGACTGGCCATACCTCAACTTTCCACTCTCCGACCTGACCTTCGCCTCGTCAAACGCTCTTGTCCAGTGCTCGCGATAGCTCTTGAAGACAGGGTCCATGATCATCATCACCGTCATTTCTGGGAGGTGCTTGCTCAGAACTCGGTGTAACGTGCCCGTTTCCTTGGTGAGGGTCTCCATGTAGGGATTCACGCCGTTAGCGTCTCCGCCGTCCCAGTCAATCTTCCTCATGGCATTGACGTGCACGGCAGACCGACCAGCCATGATCTCGACAAGCTTTTCGTGAATCCCCGATTGATGTTCCTGGTACAGCCGCTTCACCCTGTCGAAGTCGGCCATCAAAGAGCTAGGCGGCGAGTGACGACGGACAAACTCTCTGATATACGGGACAAGGGCAATGATGAAGCTCAAGGCTTGTGAAGAGAGCGCAAGATGCTTGGTCGTAATATTCTTAAGGCCAGCACTCTTGGTGGCGCCGGCTCCTAGGATCAACTGTGAGGAGCGCGAGTTGAATAGTTTCAAAGTCTCCAACAGGCCAGAGGTGATATCGGGGATAACGTTGGGAATGTTCGCCATTAAGCATTGGTACTCTTCGATGCTTCTCATCATCGCCATGGCTGAGGCCGTGAGAATGTACTTTTGTTCGTCGATCGAGGCCGTGAGTGGCCTTGTCTTCTCTTCACTAGAGCCATTGGCTGTAGCAAGCGTTTGTGTGTTACTTTGACGTTCATCTTCCGATAACCAAATTTTGGACGCATCCGCCCAAACATCGATATCCTTGGTGCTCGATTCTAGAATGCGGTTAAGGATACCTGAGTCGCTTGCTCCAAAGTCCTGCGCGTCCCAACGATCGGAATCCATGACTTGGACTAGACGGTGTCGTTGCTCGTTTCCGAACCGGTTGATGAAGTCTCGGATCTGGTTGCCAACAGTATTTCTGAAGGCAGTGCCGCTTCGGCCAGATATAGCCTCGCATTCATCGGCGAACAGTCGATTGAGGGTGAAGTACTTGACAAAATCCTCCTTTTGCAGGTTGGCCGTCTGTTCCGAGCGGACCTTTAGCACCTTGGTGGCTTGAGACTGGGCTATGTCGACGGCTTGGCCGAGCAGACTAGACATATCCAGGACCTGTAGGATTTCATCCTGGGCTGCAGGTGCTGCAACGCGTGGGTTTCCGTTGCCCCTCGGGGACTTCGGGACACCGGAGGAAAGAGTGCCCAGGCCGCTAGCGATGTCAAGAAGGACCTTAACCTGAACGCTCAGCCTGCGTAGAGACTCGCTAATTCCCGCGTACACCTGAGCGAGCATGTTGTACGCATCGTCGGCATCCATAGCGCGGAGATTACGCGCAAGAATGGACGACTTTTCCTGCGAACTTAGCTGGTGTAACCGATGGGTGGAAACCGATACCATGGACTCGTTGTCGTCGTCATTGCTGCTCGGCATATGTCTACGGATCAAGTTCTTCATCTCTCGCAACACGGCACCTTTGAACGCGGTTGCAGCTAGTGTGGTATGCTGCACACGGGCAAGACCTGTGAGATGCAAGCGTAATTGCGATCGCAATTTGTCGTCGATGGACATGTAAGCAGGGGTCTCCAACACACTGGACCGTTGGCCTCCGCGCTGCCGCTGGAATGAGTAACCCCATCTGCGAACCGTTGCTGCCAAAGGGACACTTTCGACATGGCATCTCAGGTCACCGAGGAGCTCGTTCAGGAAGCGATTCTCATAGCCTGTGCCGATTTGATACCTCAAGCGGTCGAGTTCGTTCGAAGCGCCTTCTAATGCTTTGAGTCTCCGCAAATCCACAGTCCTCCGCGGTTCGCCCTCCGTTGGCTGATCCGGAGTATAGTCTCCAGCCATTAGCTTGTCCACCTCCTCCAGGCCATCCGCTGCTTCCTCGATTTTTCCCCCCTCGGCCAATTCTTCGCATCGAGTGACCGACTGAACGACATCCCGCAGCTGAGAGACGGCATCCGAGAGCATACGCACATTCTCTCTTCGACGCCGTAGGTTTACTATCTTCAATCCTCCCAGGGCCATTTCTTTGTCGATCTTTTGGAGGTCTTTCCGCAAGACCTGTATCCGCTTGACGGAGTCGGCAGCTTCAGCATGCAACTCGCGTAATGATCCTAAAGCAGTGAAGAATGACTTGGACGCCGTTGAGATGGAGGAAATGAGGTGTATCTCGACGGTATCCATGTACCATGAAAGTTTCTCCTGTAATATTGCGTTTGTAGCAAGTGCCTTTCTCCCCGTTTGGGGAGGCTCATTTCCAACGTCTGCTTTACCGTCTTTGTCCGCCGCTTTGGGGGGAGTGACCACCTCCGACCTCTCGGACACCACATCAAACGTCCTTGGGTTCTCAAGGTGAAAGTCATCCTCAAAGTAGACAGGGGGTATTGTCGACAAAGGCGTGACTGCAGGAGTACGACCACGGTTGGAAGGCCTCTTCCTACCGGCGCCATACGGCGAACTTGACCGAGAACTGACTGATATCGCAGAAGACCGGCGGTCCAATTTCCTTGGCATCAGGGAATCATTGTCGTCCGCCCGCGGAGACTTGGGTCCTCCCCGTGCTAGCTGGGATTCCTCTCCACTCCTCTCCTTAGCCTCCTGAAAAGTCTCGTATAATGATCCCACTTGTGTCAGGTACGGTTCGAAGACTTTAGGATCGACACGAGGTATGTTCGTCAACGTAACAGGTGGAATATCGCGAGAACTCGGAGGCTTATACCCGCCAGCCCCTGCGTTTTGCGGCACGAGACCGGTACGGACGATCGGAGTTTGAAGGAGGGTAGAGATAGCTTTAGAGTGTCAGCAAGGTATAATTGTCATATGCAATCAACGACGCACCATTCTGCCCCGACTCTGCTATCGCTCTATGCCGGATTGATGAGTCCAGTATTCCTCCGATACTCACGATCGAACTGGCCGTCGACCCTCGTCTCAGGGGGTATCCTCTTTGAGGCGGAATGCGGGGTGATTCAATTTGGTTGTGAGAGTACTGCGATACTGAAGGAGTCGATGTCACCGATGCTAAACTATCGACCGACTTCCGGGGGCTCGTAGACATCTCGCCGGGCAAACTGGCGACTCTGGCAGCCACCTAGCTCGTCGCGCTACACCTCACCATCACAAGCAATCTAAACGAAGAAACAGGTAGTTGTCCGATCGGGGGCCCGCCGTAGCGCAGTATGATTGAAAACAAGATTCCGGGAGAACTCCAGCAAGACAGAGTTGAGTTACCGGATCGATCGACAGCTTCATTGAATGACACCTCGTCGATTAATTGTCATACCGATCGCCGTCGATGCTGCGGCCGTAGCTTGGCCCAATTGGGTAAACCCACTCAATGACGCTAATCCCACTTCGGCCCATGCGGAGGAACTGTTATTCCACGCCCGGTACCTAATGACTGCCTGAGGCCAGAACCACTTAACGCGTCTCTGGACGCGACGCGTTCCACTTCGAAATTCGCTTTGCTGGAGAGCAGCCGTGGAGAGAGGAACACACTCCGAGTCTTCAACCACCACCAACTTCACAATGGACAGACGCACGCCCTACACTCTGAGCGTCCTTGCTCCCAGCACTGATGGCGCTGAAGAATCTCGTACTCAGATACAGGCCCGGCTAAGGGAGTTTGTTTTGGAGTTCCAGCTTGATAATGCTTTTATCTACCGGTATGGCGCACACCCAAGGGAAGATGGTTCGCAGCAGAGCTAACACAGCCTCCAAGTGATCAATTACGGCAAAATGTTCTTGTCAAGCGGTACTACTGCGACATTGACATTGCCCACTTGATTTCCTATAATGAAGAATTGGCACATAAGCTCACTACTGAGCCTGCAGACATCATCCCTCTCGTCAGTTTTCCCTTGCCAAAATTCTCGCGGCCTTTACTGACAGCGGTCTCGTATAGTTCGAAGCAGCGCTACAACAATGTACTCAACGAATTGTTTTCCCCTCTCAAAAAGACATCTCTCTCCCAACACACCAACTTCTTCTGCATTCATCGGCCACCCATATCTCCATCCGTGACTTGAACGCAACAAACATCTCCCACCTTGTCCGTATCCCAGGAATTGTTATTGGTGCTTCCACGATTTCCTCCAAGGCAACGACTGTCCACATTCGCTGTAAAAATTGTGACCACAGTGAGAATATCCGCGTTGACGGTGGATTTTCCGGTCTCACACTCCCAAGGCGGTGCGGTCGTCAACAGCAACCTGGTGACGAACCCGCACAATGCCCACTCGATCCTTATGTTGTCGCGCACGAAAAGTCCCAGTTCGTCGATCAACAAGTGCTCAAGCTTCAGGAGGCTCCCGATCAGGTTCCGGTCGGCGAGCTGCCCCGGCATGTTCTTATTTCTGCAGACAGGTACCTCGCAAACAGAGTTGTCCCTGGTTCTCGCTGCACAGTCATGGGCATCTTTTCTATCTATCAAAAGGGAGGAAAGAAGGACGGGGCAGTGGCGATTCGCAACCCATATCTACGGGCGGTTGGTATCACCACCGACCTCGATCATACTACTAAAGGTAGCTACATTTTCTCAGAAGAGGAGGAGCAGGAATTTCTGGAACTCAGCCGCCGTCCGGACCTTTATGATGCTCTTGCGCGGAGTATCGCCCCCTCAATCTACGGAAACCTGGACATCAAAAAAGCTATTGTTTGCCTGCTGATGGGAGGTTCGAAGAAGATTCTTCCTGACGGCATGAAGCTCCGTGGAGACATTAACGTTCTCCTTCTCGGAGATCCTGGTACAGCCAAGTCCCAACTGCTTAAGTTCACGGAAAAGGTGTCACCGATCGCAATCTACACCTCCGGTAAGGGATCTTCCGCTGCTGGTCTTACTGCATCGGTGCAGCGTGACCCTGCTACGCGCGAATTTTACTTGGAAGGCGGTGCAATGGTGCTTGCCGACGGAGGCGTCGTCTGCATTGATGAGTTCGATAAGATGCGGGACGAAGACCGTGTCGCTATCCACGAAGCCATGGAACAGCAGACTATCTCTATTGCGAAAGCCGGCATCACAACAATCCTCAATTCCAGGACGTCAGTCCTTGCTGCGGCCAACCCGATTTTCGGTCGATATGATGATCTGAAGACTCCTGGCGAGAACATTGATTTCCAAACCACAATTCTGTCACGTTTCGATATGATCTTCGTCGTGCGTGATGACCATGAGCGAAGCCGAGATGAAAGCATCGCGCGCCACGTCATGGGCGTTCATATGGGTGGCCGAGGTATTGAAGAGCAGGTTGAGGCAGAAATCCCCTTGGATAAGATGAAGCGATACATCAGCTACTGTCGCAGGTATGTTCCATCGTCCCATTATGCCAGTTTGGCCTATGCTAACCTTCTCAGCCGTTGTGCTCCCCGCCTGTCCCCAGAAGCGGCCGAGAAGCTTTCGTCTCATTTCGTCTCAATCAGAAAGCAAGTCCACCGTGCTGAGCTCGACGCGAACGCCCGGTCCTCCATCCCTATTACTGTCCGTCAATTAGAAGCCATTGTTCGGATCACCGAATCCCTGGCCAAGCTGAGTCTCTCCCCCGTCGCAACCGAGGCCCACGTCGATGAAGCTATCCGCCTGTTTTTGGCCTCGACGATGGACGCCATCACACAGGGTGAGGGTCAGGGAAGCAGGGAGATGATGGAGGAGGTCAGCAAAATCGAGGATGAACTGAAACGTCGACTGCCTATCGGATGGAGCACAAGTCTTGCCACATTGCGGCGTGAATTCGTCGACGGCAGAGGGTACACTGAACAAGCGCTGAACAGAGCAGTGATTGTTCTGCAGCGGCGGGGTACCATCCAGATCCGGTCCGGAGGATCGCAAGTATACCGCCAGGGTGTATAGTTTTCTTTGCTTAATGGATAAGACATAAATATGGCGATGGACCGTTTTTTCGTTATTTTGTTTGGTGAAGCAGTGGACATACCTTTGACTTGGTTTGGGCAAAGCGGGTTTGATGGGTCTGGCGTTTGCTTTGCGACGGATATATGCATTTCATGACCAGGTAGACACACTTATGGCAACTTCAATATGATCAAAATGAGTATTAGATTATGTCGAATTGAGAGGGTATGGTTGATGACTTTGAACCCTGTAGACGATCAACGAAACGCAAAGTGGATTTGATATTTGGTAGGTAGTCCAGCTCCTCTGCGCAAGGGTGCTGGACGAAATATATATTCAGGTACTAGTGGTAGTTGAATTCAGTTCTTGGGATCAGGGACTCTCAATTGCTCTTAAATCCATTTACAATAACCAATCCCCCATGATGACTGCAGTGAAATAGAAACCCCATGAATAATTATTCCCAGACTGGTCCGAATTAAATACTCAAATCATGGGCCGGATGAGTGGGACCCAGATGTACTCCAGGCTGTCACGCACTGATACCCGCAGGTACCAGCCTGTAGGCGAACCCCGCCATCCCGCATCTCCGCCTACCCACTTCTCATAACTCATAAGAAACCACACCACCCAAAACTTCTACTGAAACCTACCTCTCAATCCCATTCTGGAAATCGCTTCTAAACACGCCGCCATTCACCCATTCCCGAGCCACTACCTGTAAAAGATGGCACCAACAATCCGCGTCATCGGCTCCCTGAACGCCGACATGGTCTCCGTCACCCCGCGCTTCCCGGACGACGGCGAAACAATCACCTCCTCCGCCTACTTTATCAGCGCCGGCGGCAAAGGTGCAAACCAGGCTGTTGCCTGCGGCCGCCTATCCCGCCCCCGGCCTGAACCCTCCGCCTCCCATAAAAGCGACGCGTCCGACGTCCGGGTGGAAATGGTTGGCGCTGTCGGCGGGCGAGACGGCCACTTTGCGGCCCTGTTGAAGCCCACGCTCGAGAAGTCGGGGGTGGACACGAGCCGGGTCCGGGTCGTCGAGGACGCGTATACGGGCGTGGCGGTTATCATTGTTGATTCTTCGGCCGGGGGCGAGAATCGGATTTTGTTCTCGCCGGGGGCGAATTATACGGGGATGCAGGTGGAGGGAGATTCTCATGGGGAGGAGGAAGTGATTGGGTCGGCGCTGGAGAGTCCCATGCCGGATGTGATTGTCATGCAGGGGGAGATCCCGACGGAGACGACGGTGGGGATTTTGAGGAGCGTTGCGAAGTGGAAGGAGCAGAGGAGGGCGGAGGGGAAGATGGGGCTTGAGGTTGGGCCGGAAGTCATCTTTAACCCGGCGCCTGCGCCGCCGGGGGGACTGCCGGGTGATGTGTATCAGGGTGTGGAGCATCTCATCATGAACGAGACGGAGGCGGAGCTTATGACGCCGCCTGCGGAGGAATTGGTCAAAGTGCCCGGGATTGAGGCCTCGCAGGATGGGAAGGAGCAGGTTGCGCGGTACTTCCACAGTCTGGGGGTGCGGTATGTGCTTGTGACTCTGGGCTCGAAGGGTGTCTGGTATTCTGCTGCGGATGGGAGTGGTCTGGGGACACGGGTTACGAATCAGGTGCCTGCGGCGAAGGTGAGCCGGGTGCTTGACACGACGGCCGCGGGGGATACGTTTGTGGGCGCTTATGCCGTCAAGGTTGCCCGGTGGCGTGAGCAGAGACGTGCGGAGGGGAAGGCGGGGATTGAGCTGACGGAGGAGGAGAAGGGAGTGCGCTATAAGACGGTTATGGATGAGGCGATGGATGTGGCTACGAGGGCTGCGGCCAGGGGCGTGGAGAGACAGGGTGCTATGGATAGTATTCCCTGGGAGGATGAGATCTAAACGTACGTCTGGAGATCTCGCAGGATGATGCGCTGTACATTAGGCTTGTTTGAAAAAACGATATAGAATATAGACACTGGTTTCATATTTAGATTCATAGATACACACTAAGTATCGGTTGAGCCAGTCTTGATTGAACCAACGGTAGCACTCGACCTGAGTTATATCTAGCGCGTAGGATGCTGAATTCAGAGCATTCGTCGACAAGCTTACCTGGCGATCTAGCATGCATCCAAACCCCGAATCAAAGACACACACAAGGAAGGATACGGTTACAAGCACATGTCCATCCATGATGGCACGTTAGGCACACTCACCCTCGCTTCGCGCAACGTAAAATAAAAAGCACCCGACACGCCTACTAGTAGTAGGTATCCTGCGCGTAAGTCCAATTCGAGGACAAGTGCGACACTCGATCCCGTCCTGTCTATAATATCCAATCCTGCAAGCACAGACGGAGGAGGGGCAGGGCACCGTAGACCCCGCCGTAGTCCAGACAGGCCAGCCAGCCAGCGTAATTAGCACCGATTAATCTAATTCTAATCTAGCATTGTATCGGCATCGCAGTTTCAGCTGGGCGCATTGGCCCTGAAACACAGGCTGGGAAGCGCCGAGCTCATAACGTAGAGCGCCGGGATGCATGCATTGCGGTACCGTAGGTGGCTTTCAGATGGAAGCCTTTCAAGATGGACCGTGGATCATGCGACGACTCAGCTGAGTCGGAGTATCTGTATGAGGCTGCGATGCAGAGTGTGGTATGGTAATTGTCTAGCCTCCGGATCCCGTAGTATGGTAGTAGTCTACCTCATAGTGTCGAGCAGGTGGGGAGATGGGAGGTGCTCCGTGCTGAGAACAGGAGAGTCCGTGGTTCGATGAGGAAAGCGAGGTGCATTGCTAATGAAGCATAATTAAGTTACGGACGCGACGAGGCTTGACTCTTGACCTTGATATGTGGAGTGAGCAGGAAGTCGGGACGCGTTCAAGGGATGGCGGGGTGGCAAGCAAAGTATCAAGAAATCCAGAACCATGACCTGCGATGGAAGCTGATGGTGTCGCGAGTCGTGAGCGTGCCGAAAGCATGTAACGCGCCGTAATTACAACATGACCTGGCAGAAACTGTATAGGGATTAGCAGGGACATGCGCGTATCAACTCCGTAAGACGGTAATTACGCGACGCGCCCCGAAGTCCATGAAGTGAGGGGAACGGGAGCAACTATTGGAGCGCAGCTCATGCGATCGATGCCTTGCAGGATAGATACAAGATGATGCTCTCGAGTCAGCTTGGAGGACGACACAATCCACTTATCTGGGTTAATTTGGGAGCATCCAGACAGACACGAACCCGACGCGCTGTGACGACGGGGTCTGTTCCTCTCAGCTGAAGACTGGAGACGACTACTTATACTCATGGCGCCCATTCCCACCGCACACTGAACTTGACATTCCACTTTTCCTCCCATCTTCAAATCTTGAAACGACGCCTGAGTCCTGACTGCATGTTTCGCATCCTCCCTTGAGACTAAGGCCCTGAGATCGTCGACCCTCCATAATCCGTGCAGGAATCCTCCATAGCGTGTCCAACCCTTGCCTCACTCTCCCTGGCGGCGCTTTTGCTATAATAGCTGGCCACTTGCCTCAGCAATTCCCCCTTCTTCACCTCCGAGTCAATTCTCTCGTTTATTGTATTCTATTGCCAGTATAGCATAGTATCTCCTTGTATACTATACCAGAGCTTTATAGCTCGTGCCTGTCATTCCTTCCTCGACTTACCTCTATTGCTGACTACTGCCGACCGCCAATCACTGCTCCCCCACTTGCCGCGCAGCTAGCCTTGGAACCAAAACAACCACAATAATAATAATCCGTCAACAAGTGAACTGACAGCTGCCGCACTTCGCTCCACTCGCTTCGCCCCGTGGCTCGGCTTTCGATCGTTTTTACTCCATCCGATTTTATCTTCGTCATGGCCGCTCTCACAATGACTCCGGCAGCCGTGCGACAGCCTTTTGCCCCTCTCGATGGCCCCCGGATGCGTTCCTTACTCCGTGCCAAGATGAACCTCCAAAACAAACAGAATGGTATGACCGACAGGCCTCGACGCGTTGACACAGAGCTAACTCTGATCCAACAGGCGCCCTTCTATCGAGCAAGAAACAGCCCCTCGCAGAATTCGACTCGGAGAATATCGATCCTGTTAATTCCAAGCTGTCCACCAAGCGAAAGCGTGGTGCCGACGATGAGAACGATCATGTCCCTGTCAAGACGACGAAGAGCCCAGTCAAGCCCATGAAATCCTCTCGCATGGCATTCAGCATCCTTGATACCGAGTCAGCTCCCGCGCCGAAAACTCCGACTAAATCCAGTCAGCCCTCTCCCAAGTCTGCAGCTCCTAGGCCTGCTGGACGCTCCCCACAGATGAAGGCCACGAAGCCTTTCGCCCGCCGCCAGACAATGACCAAGGCCCGGCCGGAGGCTACGCGAAAGGGTGTTAGCCGCCCCTTTTCAATCGCCGCTGCTTTGTCCAACGGCAAAGCTAAGAACCAACCAACCCCCGCAAAGATCCCCTCGTCTTGGTCGTTCGACATCTACGTCGACTCGGAACAGGAAGAGATGACGAATCTCATGCAGCATTCAACCTGCGTGCTGGACATTAGCGACGATGAGGGAAGGGAGGAGGACGAGTCGGACCACCGTGGGAAGGAGAACATCCCTCCTGCCGAGCTGGGCATCTCCCTGCCCCGCTCTCGTCAACAGGAATCCCCTGCAGCGGCGGCTCGCAAGTCCGGCATGGTGGATGAGCCTCGCTCCCCATTGGGTGAGCTCAACGCCGCTGATTATTATGGCGAGGGTTGCCACGCTTTCTCATATGCTGTCGTCTATGATGACGAAACAGACGTGTCGGAGGAGAAGAAACACACCCCTGCTGTCCTGCTCCGTCCTACCCACCCTTCCCGGAGTAAGCTTTCCAGTATGTCGTCGATTGATGCTGCACTGGAAGCCGCTAGCCCGGTGAAGTCGGCGGAGGCCAAATCTAAACCCGCTGGAGTCGAAATCTGGGAGAGCGAAAGCGCCGCAGAAGACGAGAACTCGGAACCTGCAACTGCTTAGATGAAAAAAGTTGTCACTCTTTCTTGTTAATCCTTTATTCTTGGCGTTTGTCGTTGGATCGCGGAGTTTGTTTGGCGTTGGCTCTTTGTTTGGGTGCGTGTTGGATACCCGGTTCTCTTCCTGCTATATTCATATTACTGCCTGCCCCTGTCATGGGTTTCGTGTCCAGTTAGCATTGCATTGCCGTCTGCTTATTTCTACCCTTCCAATTGAGTTCATGCACACTGCATGGGGGTTCAGCATGTCCTACCTAATGAGCTCAGATGTGTCACGTCTCTGATGCCGTTGACGATGTATACATTTCATTAATCAAGCATTATTGATAACAACCAATCTCGTCACTTATTGTAGATCATCGTCATCCTCCATCTCGTCATTCATCCCCTCTCCCCCTCCCTCTCCCCGCCTAGCAGCCGCATCCACAGCTTCAGCAATCTCCGCTTGCTCCATCGCCTCTTCCTCACCCTCGCTCTCCTCTCCATTCTCCGCCCCGCTCTCCTCACTCTCCTCATTCCTTCCCTCTTGCTCCTCCAACCCAGCAGCCTCCCCCTCCCCACTTCTCTCCCTCGTCGCCGCCGCCTCCTTCCACGTCTGCGCCCCCTTGATTGTCGACCTGATCTCCGTCGCAATCGCCAGCTCCCGCACACTCGCCGACCCAGGATCAAGCCAGAACCCCGCCAGGCCCGTCTCCGGGCTTGCGTGATCCGGAAATGCCATGATCTTCTCATACACCGAATCATCCGGCATCTTCCCCTCATACAGCGCCAGGATCTTGGACCGCATAATCGCCTTCAGTTTCGCCAACGTCCCGTTCCCGAACCACCCGTCCACGGCGATGTCGCATGTGGACCGGATGAAGTTTTCGGGTTCCGGATCCGGGTGCAGAATCGAGTGGAGTAAGGGATCCGTGATGTCGCAGAACATCCACATGCGGCCATCGAGCGGGAGAGGCGGTTTCCCGGTGAACAGGTGGGAGGTTGTGCTTGTTGCGGCTTCCGGGCTGATTTCGTTGGCGCGGGGGAGGGTGTGGCGCCGGCCGCTGACGGCGCCGTCGCGGGCGAGTTCGGCCTCGCGCGGCAGAAGGCGGAACATGGTCGTTTGGTAGATTCGGGAGGCCGGGTCTTTGCGTGGGTCGTGGCCGAAGCGGACGATGGCGTCGCGCCAGGGTCCGGACCGGAAGATGTAGCCCGCGTAGGGGACTGCGTGGCGGAGGGCGTATCGCTGCTCGACGGTTTTCAGGGCGTTGCGGACGCCGCGGCGCGTCCAGGCGGGTCGGTCCTGGAAGAGGGCGAGGACGATGGAGATGGTTTCGCGGAGGACGGGGTCGAGGGTTTCGATGGGTGGGCAGGAGGGGCGTGGGGCCGAGGGGACGACAGGGATATCGTAGGGAACTAGGTGGGTGAGGACTTTGGCGGCTTGTTGCGTGTTTATGGTTGTTATGTTGCCGGATGTGTCGAGGGTTTGGCGGACTGTGGGGTTTTGGCGGTAGCTGGGGTTGAAAAGTTAGACATACTGTTGATTTCTGGGTGGAAGGGGGAAAGGGGAACAGGGGGAGGTACAAATAGTTGAAGGGGATGTCGCCGTGGCTGAAGGAGGGTGGCGGGATGAGGTCGACGTTGGTGGTGGCACCTTTGCTCATGTCTAGGTCGAATTGTTTCATCTTCTTGTCTGCTCATCGTCAGTCAAATGATTAGAGATATGGGATGCATGGGATACTGCATACAGTCAAACGGTAATATGTGTTCACGGAACTTGTTGATGAAGGGGCTTCTCGTTGTCGAAACGGCGAAATCAGGCATTCCTTTACAAGGTCAGTGAACAGACAATACACAGATCCCGGGTGACCATCATACCTCGAAACACATGCGTTCGCTCGACCAGACCAACAGGCTCAACCTGATACCTGCCTACATTATCACGAAGGCTCTGCAGAAGCTGCTTCGCAGTAGGACGCGGTAACTCATCATTAGCCGGCAAAAGAGCTGGATCCTCCGTGAAAGGTTCATCAGAGCCCCTCTTTCTCTTGCGGCCTGTCCGCTTAGGAACGGTGACCTTGAGGAGGATGTTGTTGGAGGCTGAGCTGATTGACTGCAGGGGCCTTGCCATTGCATCCTCGGGACGGAGCACGAGGTTGACAGGCGCGTCTGCTTTTGGCGGGTTGAGGGTCTAAAATATCCTTTAGCAGGAGAGCTACAGTGTAGAGAGTCCAGGACTCACCTTGGTTATGCCCCTGCTGCCCTGGAGGGTGCCGATGGCTCTGTCGACGTTTTTGATAATGGCAGGGTGCTCGATGCAGACCATGGTCCGGGCCGGCACGTCATAGAATGGGGCAGTTCTATCTGCATGATGCTTTGCCATTTTTTCTCAGCGTAAATAGTATGTCTTGGACAGCTCCATGCGTCCAAGACCGGTCTTCCTGGACTGATGGATATCGACAGGCTTGGGGTTACAACTTGGGTATGGAGAGGCGGTTATTCTCAACCATATGACTCCACAACGTAAAACTTTGGCCGGGTCACTGGCTACACACGTGGTGTACGAGCCAGAATAGCCGTCTGATTATGAGGAAGAATTATTCGAATCAAATGTCGTCAGTACGGCGAGATCTCATCGTTGGCCACTGCACAAAATGGATGCGACAGATGCAAACCGGACAAACAAGAATCTTGATATTACCTAAGGCGGGGAGACGCGGCAGAATCATTCCATCCCGGGCCATTTCCCTTTTCGGCACTCCACACTAGGAACCTGAATCCATATTGTCGGCGCTGCATGCGAGTGATGGCATGCATTCCTCCTGTTCCACATTGATTGCGCCTTCGCTGAAGACAGACCTTTATTATGATTTAATATGTGTAAACCATATCTTATGATTCGCCCCGGTGGCATCGGTGTCCGACGGCCAACGCAGATGATTCTGATACCAGCCACTCAGATCCTCGACTTTTAGCCCGATGCTCGTGGCTGGGTGCGACAATAAACGGCCGTTGGAACTAAATACTCAATGATTGATGCTACCTGTGGACAGTCTTTGCAGGTTGTTCTGAGTCCAACCTCGTCTGCCAGCGTGCGGAGAAAGGAACCCTAGAGGACTCGTACCGCGATGATTGTTGTCGCCGACGTGCGAGAGATCTGTAGCGATGGACGGTTTGTTTCTGCTTCACTGTCTGTCTTTCAGGTCTCGCGCACTACCCATATGGTATCCTGCTTTCACGATCCCCGGCGGTACATATCGAGGTGGTACGAAGGTGTTTGATGGACACAGGAGCTGCAGGTGCTTCAGTCTGAGGTCTCTCTCTGGCGGTTTTCCTCCTTACTTCACCTCAATTTTCCAAAATACTTACCTACATTCATGTTGGTTTTGTGTGGATTTAGGGGTACACCCCCCTTGAAGGACCTCACCAGATGGTGTCAGTTTCACTTATTCGTATTGTTCTCATCAAGCAAGTCATCTGGGAAGATCCTTGAACAAGGATACGACCCCTCATTCCTCTCGAGTCAGTTGCAGGTCATGCTTGACAGGCTACCATCTGCACGGACTCCGAGCTCAGGGCTCAGTTGCCCAGTGGTGCATGTGGTCAGCCGCCAAATCCTTCATGCATGACGTTTCAGAAGCACGTCACTCGGTAAATTCCAAGCCCTTCGTCTTGGACCTCCAAATAGTCTGGTCTGGGTTTCCCTACTGGGCCGCAAAGCCGACGTTATTGCTCTTCTGCCTATAAAGGTGCATAAAGACCCTGACTTGGAAGTCTAGGGCGGTTTGCCACTGAGTCACGGTGAAGTTCGCGATCATGGCAGGAAATAACGGACTCTTCTTACATAAACGTTCATGGCCCGATGGAGACGTCTCGACCCAGGCTTGGAAGACCCTGTCTCAGATATTACCCTCTCGTGGTCCAGATGCCGATGCATGGTGGCAGTTGACGGGACGACATCTCGCTGTCCTTCTTGACGCTGCCGCTTATCCGGTCGAGAAACAATACGAATGCCTTTTATACCACTATCATTATGCTGTAGGTTGCATCGTTTTGACATGGTTCTCAGCTGAGAAACCGCCGCAAGGCACCATACTTAGGACCGGCACCACGAACGAGCGGCTATACGACACAATGGAAGTCGATGCTGCAGCCCGATGCCATCCCCTTCGAGTTCGCATGGAAATGGAATCAAGTCGGCGGCAAGCCGGGCGTCCGCATCGGTCTGGAGCCCATTGGTCCCATGGCAGGCACAGCGTTGGACCCGTTAAATCACTCGGCCACCCGCGAGGTCCTTCACAAGCTCTCGTCCGCCGTACCTGGCGCTGACCTCACTTGGACGCATCATTTCCTAGCCACTCTATTCGACCATGACTACGCCAAGTACACCGAAATAGCCGCGACGGGCGCCCCGATCGGGACCAGCCTGTCATTGTCTCTCGGATTTCTACCCGAGTCGACGACAATGAAAACATACTTCCAACCCCGCACGCTCAGCCAGAATGACACCCTCGATACTCCGCGTTGGGAAGCATCCTTTCAGCAGCTCCATCCGGACCTCCCCTCTAGAACGGCCTTGCACGACTTCCTAAATACCAGTCCGGAAGGCAAGTTCTTAAAGCCTTTCTGTCTCAGTGTCGACAACTGCGATCCATCAAGAGCGCGTCTCAAGTGGTTCTTCAACACCCCTCATGTTAATTTCGGCGCCATCCGCGAGATAATGACCCTAGGAGGCCGCCGTTCATCCACACGAACCCAAGAACACCAACTCAATGAGCTCTTCGACCTCCTCAAAACCCTCACCGAACAACCCACTGCCTTCCCCGAAGACTCGGAGTTCCCCTACACCTCCACCCTCAACGGCACCGGAGGAACATCCGCCACCCTCAGAGGCTGCGTATACTTCTTCGACATCGCGCCCGGTAAAACCTTACCAGAAGTAAAGCTCTACTTCCCAGTGAGATACCACTGCCGGAACGATCTGTGCGCTATCAGAAGTCTAATTAGGTGGCTGGACTCGCGTGGCCGTGGTGAGTATGGGCCTGCGTTTCTGCGTGCACTCGAGGCGGTTGCGGACTATAGACGGCTACACGAGGGGTGTGGGCTACTGAGTTTCGTCGGTTGCCAGTTTACGTCGGATGGGGAGTTGGAGCTTACGAGTTATTTTAATCCTGAGGCATTTCATTCCGCTAGGGTTACGGCCAGACGGGCCACGAGGCGGAGGGGTGATTGGTGATCTATATTCAGTGATGTCTCCGTTATGTAGGACTGTCTGACAAATTCACATTTTCAGACTAATTACTGAGAATCATATTATGGTAAGGGGGCATCTTTTCTTTGGATCCATAGGTGAATTCAAAATCAATGAACACGACGATTGCATTAAAACAACTGAAATACACACGTTCTGTACTCGCCAAGACATACCCAGGCGACCAGAGAGGCCGGCTAGTGGTCGAAAAGCGACTTCATCGAATCATAGACCTTCACCCTGAGATCCGACGACCAAACCGGAGTCTGCCCGTTGTTCACGGTGTACGACACCGAGCGCGCGACCTTATCCTTGGTCCTCTTCTCAAACCAAAGCACGTGTTTCCAATCAATAAACACCTCGTATCCGTCTTCCTGGTCGTGAATGAGAATCGAAGGAGGAACATCGCCGCCCTTGAACCTCTTCTCGAGAGAGACCCGGACTTCCCGGCCCCACGAGTTATTGATCCGGGTGTTGAAGACGATCTGCTTCTCCGCGCGGCGGATGGAGAGCAGGAATAGGATGTCACCGTCGCCGTTCGTGCCGTCCGAGAACCAGACCTGCGTGTTGTCGATCGTGTTGGTGTCCGTCTCCGGGGTGAGGTTCAGGCTGGCCGAGTCGACGATGACGACGTTGTCGGCCTTCAGGGAGGCCTTGAATGGGAGGGAGGAGTTGAGGCGGAGCGTGGCCTTGGGGATGTCTGGTTTGGGTGCTGGCGGGACGGTCACGGGTTGTTTGAGGGAGGGGTCGAGGGCGCCGTCTGCGCCGCCGGAGATAGTGGGTTCTTCAACGAAGTTCTCAAGGACAGGGGCCTTGGTTGGGTCTTTGTAGGTTGTTGCGTCGTTGGTGTTTCCGATGATTTCCAGACCGAGCGGGTCAAGCGCGTAGCGGGGCACTTGCTTCCCGGCCTTGAAGACGCGCCAGTACGCTCGTTTCTGGATGAATTTGAGCACCTCGTCTTTGCTGAGACTGGCCAGGTCTTTGCCCGCTTTGAGGAGGCTGATCAGTACGGGCGTGATGGAGATGTTGGCTGTGGATTTGATGTTTGCCAGCTGGTTGTTCTTGCAGTTGCTGCAGGCGAGTTTGCCGGATTCATCTTCAGGCTTCTGGCTGAAGTTGTACACTTCTGTTATCAGGTCCAAGGATGCGTTCTGGGTGACCCCGTCCTGCGAGAGGTAGATTCGGATCCAGAAGGGTTCGCCGCCGAAAGCATACTTGTAGTAGCGGATACTAAAAGCGTAGTCCAGAGACTTGACCCCCTCGTCGAAGTACTCTACGCCCTTCAGGTTGAGGCTGGCGTCGACAAGTGACTTTCTCGAGATACCGTAGAGCTCGTTGATGGTTTTACGGAGGTCGCTGAGAAAAGCTTGAGAGCTGAAGCCCTCTGAGTTGTACTGCTCCTTCCAGGTCTGTAGCTCTGGGTAAGAGTATCCTAGGGTGTAGAACCAGCGAACATCCTCCGGTGTCATGAGCGTACCCTTGGTGTCTTTGTGGAAGGGACGGAGTCCGGTATTGGGCGTTATGACAGTGCCCTCGGGGAGGCCAATGGTCTCCTGGAAGAAGTCGTTGACCTCAGATTTTTCGAACCACTTCTCTGGGTTGAGAGCTTGCCATAATGCGAAGATACGATCGATATTGCTAGACATCATCAGTTTACGTCACACAAGTCATTCTGAAGCGTATTTGCTGAACGGAATCAAAGATTTCGCGAAGTGAAACTCACCAGTGGTGAAGCCAAAAGAGAGGGTCGAACGTCGCCACAGGAATCTGAGACATGTGGCCATTGAAGTCTCCTCCCACCCAACCGTGGACGTTGTTATGGACTGAAATGTCGTTAGTAAGGCTAGGCCCTTATTTGAAATGTAAAGACGACGTACTGTACTCGATGTTCACATCGCTAGCGACATTCTGGTCCTCCGATAGTTGGGCTGTGGTCGCAAAGGTAGAATACTCCATGGGCACGGTGAGCAGTCGATAGACCATCTCCGCAGGCTGGCCGTAAGGAGAATCGCCAACCCATGGGGGCTTCTTCAGTGCATCTTGGACTTTGTAGTTGTTCACTGTGCCGTGCCTCCAAGCCGAGCTTCCGGAGGCAGTATCCTCCTTTTCAGGCCAACGGCTGGTCCCAATGCATTCACCAAACTATCTCAGTCAGCAGAGTCCCATACCGTGATAGAGATAGATGTACGTAGAGCATGTCTCCATTCTTAACCCACGGGTCTTTGAAGTCGTCCATGCCATGGGCGGACATTGGCTTGTTGTTTGGCATGCGAAATTGGTAGAGCGGGTTAGGGATGCGCTCTTCACCTTTGCCATCCGGGGTCGGAACGACAGTAGTAGGGTACTTGGATAACTCCGGTACCGAGGTAGTCAATCCCCAATCCCAGAAAGGTAGCCGCCAGGCATTGGCTGCTTGTTCCCATTCAGCACGCGCCTCGCGGGGAAAGATGGGAATAATCTCCTTCACCATGATCTCATAAAGTCGTTGCTAAAGCCGTGATCAGCATCCTCCGGCATTAGGTCACGATTGAGTTACGAACCTCGTACAGCGCCAGATATGCACGGTGCCAAATCGGGAACAAGATGTTATTGTGAGTACAATAGCCCTTTCCCGCCGTCTCCGCCTGGTCGAGAGGCTCGTCCCACGGCACGTTGGGCTGTCCATGAATCCCAGCGATCTGGAAGAATGAGTCTCGGTTTGAAGGATCGACCTTCATCAGACGATCCAAGGCCATGACAAACAACTTTACTTGCTTGTCATTGGCAGGGTCGCGGCTCCATTGGTCGATGTTTTGGCGAAGGGGAACCTTGACATTAGGATTCGGTTGAACATTGTCGGCAGTCTTGACAGGGACTCCCTTGATGGGGTAGTACACCCAATCCGACTTCGAGGGCATTTTGGGAAGAGCGGATCGTCCTCTCGCGGTCTGTGAAGCTGTGAAGTTATTCGAGTGTTGATTGGATCGAAAGGGCAGCTTGAAAAGAAACATCTGGGAATCAATACTTTCGCCTGGGTCAGAGCTATGATTTATAGTCGCAAGTTGCTGTACGGCCGCGACTTGTTATTGCTTCGGCTGGGCAAGTCGAGAAGATCATATTCCGCTTCAGTCCACCCTCGAGTGATGAGTCTGCATTACAGCTGAAGCCACCCTTACCTGCAGTCGTCAGCATCATGGCTGGCTGATCAAGGTCAATCAACCCAATATGTGCGTGCGGAGTACTCCGGAGTAATAAGTAACACGCATGGCGAGGCTGCCTGAACGATCATCCCTGGTCCTTGTCAGCAGTTCAAAAATGCTTGAATACAGAGATGGGCGTCCTTGATGCGCAATGTTATTCGCGACGAAGCCAAGGCAAGAGGAGAACCCAGGCCGGCGGGGCCGTGGCAAACATCACTGGGCCAGTGAAAGCGAGCTGCGATGAATTTTTGCATGTGTGTCCTGCTCCTATCCAGGGTAGGAAGGCAGCAGTCGTCGGTGTCTCTCATGTGCAGAATGATGCTCCGCAATCCTCCAAACTTCACCCAGGCCCTGGTCTGCTTCTTCCTGTGATGTGCCGTTCCTGGTAAGGTATAGTGCTCCCTACGTGACATCACGACCTCCATTTTGCAGTAAAGGAACTGCTTTACTGCAGGCCCATGCGCCCTCGTATCCTGACAGCGGCAGTTCCGCGATGGCATTATATAAAGGCCCTGCGTCTAGTGAGGCAGGCGGAATGGCGCCAAGGAGACCGTAAAGGCTGCCCTTGCAGTCATTTGCAAAACCTCCATGACTGTGTACTCCGTACTGGTATATGAGAATGAGTCTAGAGCCACACGCAACGGATCATTTCCGAAGCCTTCCGGAGACAAATGTTGCTGCCATCCTAATTGACAGGTTATGGAATGCTGAATCGTGGATGAATCTGGTATGCCAAACAGACTTTCAGCACGCCACAAAGAGATCGAATCTGGCCGAAGGAAGATACATATGTAGGTAACAAGTTAGCTGTTTTATTGGCTGCAAGCTGTTGACTAATTGCTTCTATGCAGCGTGACGATTGACAAACACGTTCGGTCAACTGCCTGCAGGAGCCGTACGGCGAACCACTGGCAGCTCGTAATTCTAGACTGAGCATTGTCCGCGACTCTGCAGATCCTAAGGTAAGCGATCGCAAGGTAGAGGGATCCAGATGATTGTCCCCAAGTTTTGAGTGTGATCCGCCTTCCTTGGACTAAGCGCTGCCCGGAGGACATGTCTGTCAGTGTCCAGGTGGAGTATAAAAATATCACATTTCGTTCGTCGGGGTATCCTAACAGAGGGTATCGGCGATAATGAGAGAGAAACACTTGTCAAATGAAGCTTCCCAGGTTGCTAGATTACCTGCATCATCCGATCAGAGGTCAAAATTAACATGAACCCAGACGATGTATGATCGTCCAGAGCGACTTTTCCATGCTGCAAGTTTTTGGTGCAGTTCCCGCTTATGTGAGACGATATCCCTCCGCCATAGTCACGTTCTGCAATAAGGATAGACGTGACACGATGGTAACCGGTCAGAGTCGATATGTGTTGCCGCAGGACTAGCCAACAAGGAGATTGTTAGACGCCGCTTACCGTACTTGAGAGATCGCGCCAATAATGGGTCCGCCACTCCTTTCTCGCCTCCGGGATCCTATGGGACTGCTCTGAGACACATCTCCAACAGTATTAGCAACCAATTGACCATCCCCCATGCCGTCCTTAACCAGCGAGAACGCAAAATCTGTCGTGTTGCGCGAGGGAATCTTGCGGAACACGAACAAATCGTATTTCGCGTACTTGAGGAAGTTTCCGACCGGATGCTGGTAGACACGAGGAATCGCATAGGAGACTCGACTGGCTGGAAACTCCAGTGCATTCTTAACCGTTTTCAAGCGAATTCCTCGAATGATAGAATCTGAAATTTTTGTGTAGAGGCCGTGGTAGAATAAACGGGACAAGCTATCATCATCCTTTTGCTTGAGCACCTGCGTAGTGATGAAATCAGTGATGGAAAGTCTCCAGAATAACCAGGGGAACTATTCCTGCTGCTTCACTCGAGATGTCTGCAGTTTGACTGAAGAGACAACCGCTCCAAAAGCCTCCGGTGATAGTTCCGCTGAACTGAGTGAAGAACTTGCTAGGTCGTTACAGTAGATACCGTTCACGGTCGCCCCGGTCGCTACCCTTTCCAGGTTCTCTGAGTATTGGGACTTTATGGAGTTTAATGTAGGCTGAAGAGTACCTGCTGCTCTATGCTCAAGCGGTTTGGGGGCTCTTTTTCAAGCTTTACGACCCGCAAACTTGTATCTTTTTTATAGTGGGGGAAAGAATTGCATAGAGAAATTTGGTAGTTGTAATACCTTGTGACATCTATCAGCCTTGATTTGAACTGATGGATGGGCTTTGGACATTTATGGATGTAGGTCTGCTGAGGTTGGATAATGGTGAAGAATAATATATATATCATTGCGGTTGAGTGGAATATTTTGCATCCTGCCATCTCTAGTATGATACCTACACAAAGGAGATTATATATCATGTTAAATTCTACCATGCCATTACTGGTAACTCTTCAGTATCCTAGAACCGCCTGCCAAATGTTAATCCATTATACTATAAACACAGCAGGAACCATTCCAAGCAGATAAGTACTCTTGGTAACCTTGAAGCCTCGAACAATTAATAAACAGATATCACGTGACTCCGCACATAAATATCTGTAAACTCAAGCAATACCAAGTCTTGAGAGCCAGTAGTTTTTTATTTATAATGATATCCATAGATCAGGCAGCGTCATGGAAAACCACATTCAAACCAGATATAGACTAGAACTTGAGAAGAATGCAAAAGAACAGGTATCAGCCAGAAACATCGTATTAAAGCTTCAAGCAACCCAGATATCTTGCTCAAATGACAGGGCACATGACATCCCTTACGTACGTATGTACACAGCTTGGATTTCTCATAAGGGTCAACATCATGATGGAAAAAGATTGAACCAGTTTAGCCAGCAGATTATCCAGGTAGTTAAATAATAACCAGAAAAATCTGTGAAAGTCAGCAGCAGTGGCTCAAGGTGAACCTAGAGGCGTGCTTCCCCAGGCAACCTTCTTGCAAGGAACCAGTCGTGCCAGCCCGTCACGAAGAGATCCACACCACAACCACTGGCAACCGTCCGAGCGTCCCTCCAGCCACAGCCCGTCAACCTCCTCCTCTGGTGGATAGTCTATCCCTCCTCGACCTCGAATTACAATTAATGCGTCTTCTCTCCTTGCGCTCCCGAATCCTCTCAGGATAGCCGTTTCCGCGTTTTTTACTGTTGCGACCAACTGGAGCTCCGTGAGTATCAATTCTAGTTCTTGGGACACTTGCACCCCGCCTTCGCATAGGTAAGCGACACGGAAGTCGATCGATCGTCTCCAGACCTGACCGACTCGAAGCTCCTCCTATATCATTGCGAACGCGCCAACAACCGAACTCGAGTGCACTGCAGCCACTTCAGGTGTTATCAACCATCTCTCCCCAGTACCTATTGAGGTGAGCTCCCCGTCTGTATGTACGTTCCTGTTCCTCTCGCGTGTCGGGAGACATCCGTGTTTGCCCCCCTGTTACTCCTTGGGCTGCCCCGTCGGCCAGCTTACCCTGTACGGCTGTGGCTTGAAATTACAATCCAAATCCCCTGCGCCATCTATCCTTCTATTGTCCTGACAACCCGCCGTCTTTATTTTCGCCAATGTACCATTCAAATGCTCATTTCCACGTCTCCCAGGCCGACATAAACAAATCCCTCACGAGTTGATCCCGCTTCGCTAGACCGCAACCACCCCCCCCTCCTGCTAGCGTGTGGCGCCTTGCTGCACTGGCATCGAGAACGTCGCCCGATTACATGTGGCTGTTTGGTTGGTAGTGACAATGAAGGGTTTCAGACAGAGAGTGGTGAGTTTGTTAGAGGGCGCCTAAAAGCCGCACGGCACTTGGCTAGCCTTGATCATTCCGCCGCGCGCTGAATCAAGCTAAACGTCCTAGCACGAGCAGTTGTCGAGAGCGAAGGATAAGCCGTCCAAAAAGAAGGATTCGCAGTCTTCTTCCCATAACCCTGCCAACCTAGGCATCCACCATGGCCAGCAATCTGCTTCTCCCAGTCAGGTCACCCCGACATCGTCTACAACGTCCGTGAATGATATTAGAGGGAAGGCGGCAGAGGATGCTGCGCAGGCGGGAATGCATCCTTCCGGTCAGTATTCTGTTCCGCAGGACGGAGGTATTGTTTGTCGAGCTGTCAATAACGGAGACCCAGGCACTCCAACAAAGCAAGGACAGCCCATGGCTCCGAGTGTGGTCATAAGTCCTAGCGCGCCCGTGAGTGTTCTATGCCGTGGGCCTTGCTTCTGTACATGCTTGCTAATATCGATTACTTTCACTGTAGCATGTCCCTCCGCCTGGCGCCGCCGAGACTATGCCGGGAGACTTGGCCCCTCCGAGGAAGTCTCATGTTTTTGATCGTCTTCAGACCACCCCGAAAGATATGTCGGAGGGTATTCGAACACCCAAACGCCAACACTCCTCACGATTTGATATCTCGGATCAGCGGCAGAGGGAGCTGGAGAAACTGCCTGGCTTCCACGAGGTGCCGCCGAATCGTCGTCAAGAGCTGTTCATGCAAAAGATCGATCAATGCAACATTATCTTTGATTTCAACGACCCTACAGCGGACATGAAGTCAAAAGAGATCAAGAGACTGGCTCTTCATGAACTCCTTGACTACATCGCCAACAACCGCTCAGTCATCACGGAACCGATGTACCCCCGCGTGGTTGAGATGTTCGCCAAAAACTTGTTTAGGCCGATTCCGCCCCCAATCACACCCCAGGGGGAGGCATTCGACCCAGAGGAAGATGAGCCAGTTTTGGAAGTTGCCTGGCCACATATTCAAGTCGTCTATGAATTCTTCCTGCGGTTCATTGAGAGTCAAGACTTCAACACGAACATCGCGAAGGCCTACATTGATCATCATTTCGTTCTTCAGGTACTGTTTATCCTACTCCCATAGATTCTTGCGTGTTTTTCCCTCATGCTCACTGATTTGCAGTTGTTAGAGCTGTTTGACTCCGAAGACCCGCGAGAGCGCGATTTTCTCAAGACCACGCTGCATCGCATCTATGGAAAGTTTTTGAATCTGCGCTCATATATTCGCCGATCTATAAACAACGTGTTTTTCCAGTTTACTTACGAGACCGAGCGATTCAATGGCATTGCGGAGCTGTTAGAAATCTTGGGATCCATCATCAATGGCTTCGCTCTACCTCTGAAGGAGGAACATAAGCTCTTTTTGACCAGGGTTTTGCTTCCTCTGCACAAGGTCAAGAGCCTAAGCATGTACCACCCGCAGCTGGCATACTGCATCGTTCAGTTCCTTGAGAAGGATTCGACATTAACGGAAGATGTATGTCGCCGTCCAGCCTTTCTGACGTTCAGTTGAACAATTCTGACTTTTGCTACCAGGTGGTCCTTGGCTTGCTACGATACTGGCCTAAAACCAACAGCACAAAGGAAGTCATGTTCTTAAACGAAGTTGAGGACATCTTTGAGGTTATGGATCCGGCAGAATTCGCGAAAGTCCAAGAACCTTTGTTTCAACAACTGGCTAAGTCAGTGGCAAGTCCGCATTTCCAGGTTTGTTGTTCTGCACCCTCGCTGAATAATCCTTCATACTGATGTTCCTGTCAAAGGTCGCCGAGCGCGCGCTTTACTTCTGGAACAATGAATACTTCTGCAATCTGGTTAGCGATAATGTTGAGGTTATATTACCCATTATGTTCCCTCCATTGTTTGAGAACTCCAAGGGCCACTGGAACAGGTATGTTGTGTTTCTGGCCCTGTCTCTCTTTACGCCGTCACCTAACCTTCCTCGAAGGACAATTCATAGCATGGTCTATAACGCGATGAAAATGTTCATGGAGATTAACCCTCAACTTTTTGATGAGTGCTCGCATGAATATAACGAAAGGCAGAATAGCGCTGAACTGCGCGAAAAGGCTCGTCAAAATCGGTGGGAAAAGGTCACCGAGCGCGCAATGGATAGGCAGAATGGGGTCGTCCGGTCACGGCAGTCCTCTTCTGCGGAGATTCCGCTGCAGCTGGATGACATTGACGCTCTTACGCAAGAGAGCCAAAAGCGCCTTCATTCTCTGAAATTGGATGAGCCTGCCCCGACGAAGGACCGGAGGCCGCGAGAGGGCTCTATCACTTCGGTAAGTGGCAAATATGTTTGATCGCTTCCCTGTTTAAACTATTATGGGTTTTGCGAGCAATTCTATTGATGACACCGCCCTCTGCTATTTTATTATCCTCTGCTAAGCGCTTGTCATTTATTGCACAGCCATAGTTATTCTAACGTTGGAACGTCCGCTACTCCAGAGACGGCGCCGCGGCCCCCTTGACATCAGTGGAAGACGACGAAGCAACAGTGGCGGTGAGATTCGACCTCGACGGCGAGCCCTGGGGTCTTCGGCAGTAACAGGCTTGGCCCGCAGCAACTCGTTGAAGTGACTGTGAGTTGTCTAGTCTCCCCGGCGCCGGAAACCTTTTCCCTGCACCACTTTCGGTGCCCTTAATTTTCTTCTTGGGGCCAACGTCGACCGCTCATCCCCCTCTCGCTCATCTTTCATATCTCATTTTTTTTCTCATTTCAAATTCTTCTTTTTGTACATGGCTTTGATCTTCTTCTGCGGCATGGCTCGTCAGACTTGTCAGTCAGCGGAGATTCTAGTTGGACTATTAGAACTGTGTTCGGGTCTGGAAAACGGGTGCAAATGGCGTTTCCCTCAGTCGGCCTTTATGTCGATGACCTCTTTTGACGTTTATAACATGAAATACATAAGACATTCCATGAAACAGCTCTTACCCTCCACGGTCTGTTCTGGACTTGTAGGTGTACCTGGCACGTGCTCCTAGCCGAACACCACGATAATTGGTCCCTTAGACGGGACTGACGATGTACCCGCGCGCTATCCGGCACGGAATAACCTCTACCCCAAAATTACCTATTCTGGACTAGTGTTTTCTTCGGGGTCTCTGCGATACCCGCGTTTCTGCTACTGCTTTCTGTTCTGGCTCACTCGCAGGCCTGATTTGCGCGATCTTGACTTCGACCTTTGAGGCTCACCCCCCTCAACGTATACCTCCTACATTCCTTTCGTCCTTTCCTGCGGCCTAACACTCCACTTTTTATAGCCTTTCCTTTCCAGCAGTATTAATGACCTGACGATCTAGCTGTCCTGCGCTTCTGTTTTCTCATGCGACACTTGCCAATCCCGAGCGAAGATTAAGCTCACCTGCCGAAGTCGATTTCCCGCCTATGAATCCTACGTTCTCATATACCAGCGCTGGCCATTAATTCGAGCCGGCCTGACGGCCTGGCAGCTTCCTCCGTCTTGTTTATCCTGCTGTGAACCCTCTACTGAGGGTTGTAGTCACGATGGAGCGCAACATTGATATCTACGCCAGCAAGCTGGGGGATGAGAAGCTCGGTATGTTTCGGGTCAGGCTTGCAGCTGATCAAGCACTGGCTGGACTGCATCTCCCTTCCATGCTGACTCTCTCCCATCTTAGATGTCAAGATCAGGGCCAATGTTGCTGTCGAACTGCGCGATAACATAGAACCCCTCTGTTCGGGCGCGAGCTACCCGATATTCCTCTCGAAACTATGGCCCGTCTTCAAGAACATCCTGCGAGGCGAACCGGTGTTCACCAATCTGTCTCTTGACCAGGTGAGTTGCAATGCCTCTGGACCTGTTTACCTCCGTTGTCGTCTCTTACATGCGAAACGTACCAGAAACTCCGGAACTGCGTTCTCGAAACACTACACCGGCTGCCGACCATGTCTCCCGATGTCGAGCCATATGCCGCTGAAATGGTTGATTTGCTGATGGATTTGGTACGGATTGAGAATGAGGAGAATGCCGTTCTGTGTATGAAGACGATAATGGACTTGGAACGCAATCAGGCGAGGGCCACGGCAGCGCAGGTGCAGCCATTCCTCGAGCTTATCCAGGAGATGTTCCAGACCATGGAGCAAGTTGTTCGTGATACCTTCGATACACCAAGCCAAGCAACGCCTTCAGGGATGCCTTCAACGCCTGGCGCCTCAGCAACGACTTTCCAGTCTCCTCGCCCTAGTTCGCCTGCGGCTTCTGTTCCGGACCTTGGCTCTGATCAGCAGACATCAAATAATGTCCTTCTTAAGGGCATGCACTCGTTCAAAGTGCTTGCTGAATGTCCGATTATTGTCGTTTCTATCTTCCAGACTCACCGGAATTCCGTCCCAGCGAATGTCAAACTTTTTGTACCATTGATCAAGAGCATTCTGCTTTTACAGGCAAAGCCGCAAGAAAAAGCTCACGCCGAGGCGGCAGCGCAAGGAACCATTTTCACCGGGGTGTGCAAAGAGATCAAGAATCGAGCTGCCTTCGGAGAGTTCATTACCCTTCAAGTCAAGACGATGAGCTTCCTCGCTTACTTGCTGCGGCTACAACCGCACCAGTTGCAAGATTTTCTTCCAACTTTACCGTCGGTCGTTGTCCGTCTTCTCCAAGACTGCCCGAGGGAAAAGTCTAGTGCTAGGAAAGAGCTCCTTGTCGCAATACGCCATATCATCAATTGTACCTACCGGAATATCTTCCTCGACAAGATCGATCAGCTTCTCGACGAGCGGACTTTGATAGGTGATGGTCTCACTGTGTACGAGACGATGAGACCTCTGGCATACAGTATGCTGGCAGATCTGATCCATCATGTGCGCGAGCACCTGACCCGTGATCAGATAAAGCGGACAATCGAAGTCTACACAAAGAATCTCCACGATGATCTGCCCGGGACCAGCTTTCAAACGATGAGTGCTAAGCTTCTCTTGAACATGGCGGAGAAAATATCGAAACTGGAGGATAAACGAGAGGCTCGCTATTTCCTTCTCATGATTCTTGATGCAATCGGTGACAAACTCGCGGCTATGAACTACCAGTTCCCTAACATTGTGAAGCTGCACAGAGCGTACCAAGCGAATAAGAAAGAGGAACCGGCGCCAGAAACATATCTGGCTGACAAGGATCACCCTCCTGACTGGGACGAAATCGATATCTTCTCAGCATCCCCACTAAAGACTTCCAATCCGCGAGATCGCGGCGCTGATCCGATCGCCGAAAATATTTTCCTCTTCAAGAACCTTATTAATGGCTTGAAAAACATCTTCCACCAGCTCAAGAACTGTAATCCCGACCATGTCCAGATCGATCCCAGTAATGTTCCCATTAATTGGACCGAAGTGTCTTATGGTTACAACGCCGAGGAGGTCAGAGTGATCAAGAAGCTTTTCCACGAGGGTGCTCGAGTATTCAGGTACTACGGCGTGGACCAGCCCGAGCCAGAAGTGAACTTCTCTTCTCCATTTGATTTCTTAACCAGTCAGTACACGGCCCCCATGCCGCGCGAGGAGAAGGAGCTTCTGGAGAGCTTCGGCACTGTCTTCCATTGCATTGATACTGCAACGTTCCATGAAGTCTTCCACTCCGAGATCCCATATCTATTCGATCTCATGCTCGAACATGGTGCTCTGCTTCATCTTCCACAGTTTTTCTTTGCCAGCGAGGCAACGTCTCCTGCCTTTTCCGGGATGGTTCTGCAATATCTTATGGATCGTATACAGGAGGTCGGAACCCCTGACATGGCCAAGGCTAGAATATTACTGAGGATGTTCAAATTGTCCTTTATGGCCGTGACTCTTTTTTCGGCACAGAATGAACAGGTGCTGCATCCTCATGTTTCAAAAATCGTGACGAAATGCCTTGAGCTTTCGGTGACCGCTGAAGAACCTATGAACTATTTCCTCCTTCTGCGCTCCTTGTTTCGAAGCATCGGTGGTGGTCGGTTTGAGCTCCTTTATAAGGAAATCCTTCCTCTCCTGGAAATGCTTCTTGAGACTTTCAACAATCTGTTGCTTGCCGCAAGGAAGCCACAAGAACGTGATCTCTATGTCGAGCTCACACTTACTGTTCCAGCTCGCCTTAGTCACCTTCTTCCGCACCTGAGCTACCTCATGCGCCCCATAGTTGTAGCCCTGCGTGCGGAAACTGATCTTGTAGGGCAGGGCTTACGAACTCTTGAGCTCTGCGTTGACAATCTTACGGCTGATTACCTCGACCCGATCATGGCCCCTATTATGGATGAGTTAATGACGGCGCTCTTCGACCATCTCCGGCCACACCCATATAACCACTTCCACGCGCACACCACCATGCGGATTTTGGGCAAGCTTGGCGGGCGCAACCGAAAGTTCTTGAACCATCCCCCAGACCTGACATTCGAGCAATACACGGACGATGCCCCCAGTTTCGATATCAAGCTAATTGGTCCCGGCGAGAAGCGGCCTTTTCCCATCGCAATTGGCATCGACCTCGCTGTAGCCAAGCTGATGGAGGTTTCTAAGCATAAGTCGGACGGGTACTATAAGCAGCAGGCTTTTCAACTCATCTCATCCCAGTTAAAGCTCTACATTGGATACGAGAGCCTTCCTGATGACATGGCGTCACTTCTTCGTCTACACGCGAATGACCTATTCGAGAGCAAAACCTCTGCGATGACTGACATACTTGAGAAGTCAGAACGTTCTAGCTCGATTGCCAAAAAGCTCTCTCAGGAAGGAAATCTCAAGAAGCTACTGAAGGCCGCCATTTTCGCAGCCACACTCCCAGGGCTTAAGCAGAATGCAACTGCCTTCGTTGCTGACGTGTGCAAGCACTTCGCAATGGTCGAGGTCGGTCGCTCCCTTGCCCAGGCTAGGCATACTCGAAGACCATTTGACGTCTCCTGTGGAGAGGGCCCGGTGTATCTTGATTCCCGCGTTTTCGCCGAAGCCATTGTCGAATCCCTGTCTTCGGACAAGGCTGATGTTAGGGACGCTGCGAAGGTAGCTTTGCAAGTTCTGAAGGATGCAGCGGGAACTATTTTCGGATCCGCTGAAAGAGTATCGAAGCTGCCGTTCTTCCAACATCTAGGCCGTGTCTTCTGCCATAGCTGCCATAGCGAGGAGTGGTTCACCAAGGCTGGCGGTAGCCGGGGTATCCATCTCTACGCAACTGAGCTGGATCTCGGCGACACTTGGCTTTTTGAAAAGCAGGCAGAATTTGTTAGGGCCTTGATGTATGTCATCAAAGATACGCCATCTGATCTCCCAGCTAGTACACGTGTACGAGCTCAAGACACCTTGGACTTGATTCTCCGCAGGTGCTGCAAGAACATGTCCAAAGATGATCTCAAAAACGAAAAGAGTCGACTCTACTCTCTATGCGGCTTCTTCGTTTATGAGCTTTCCCATATGAACAAGCATGTACGGGAGACTTCTCGTCGCAGCTTCTCCACTATTGCCGAAGTCCTGGGATGTGAAGTACATGAACTCATCTTCCCCGTAAAAGACCGGCTCCTGCAGTCAATTTTCAACAAGCCTTTGCGCGCCCTGCCGTTTCCCACACAGATAGGTTTTATTGACGCCATTACCTTCTGCCTGAGCCTGCGCAATAACATTGTCACATTTAACGAGCCGCTTAACCGCCTTATGCTTGAGTCTCTCGCTTTGGCTGATGCCGATGATGAAGGCCTTGCTACTAAGCCGAATGAGTTCAAGAACGCCGATATGATTGTGAACTTACGAGTTGCCTGCCTCCGGTTGTTATCAATGGCCATGAGCTTCCCTGATTTCGCCAACAACCCCCAGAGCACGAGTCGCGCTCGTATAATATCAGTTTTCTTCAAGTCATTATACGTCAGGTCTCCCGACGTCATCGACGCTGCCAATGCGGGCTTGAGGGACGTTCTCACTCAAACCAACAAGCTTCCAAAGGATCTGCTACAGAATGGCTTACGTCCCATTCTCATGAACCTACAAGATCCGAAACGTTTGAGCGTCCCGGGTCTTGATGGCCTGGCAAGACTGTTGACCCTTCTCACCAACTACTTTAAGGTTGAGATTGGAGCGCGTCTGCTGGATCACATGAAGGTTATTGCCGACGACGCGGTCTTGCAGAAAGTCTCCTTTAGCCTTGTCGAACAGAGCCCTCCGATGAAAGTGGTTGCTGCAATTTTCAATATTTTCCATCTTCTACCGCCTGCTGCTACGACATTCATGGAGCACCTGGTCAACAAGGTTCTGGATCTTGAAGACAAGCTTCGGCGAACTTCCAGTAGCCCTTTCAGGAAGCCCATGGTCAAGTATCTCAACCGATACCCAAAGGAAAGCCTATCCTTCTTCTATGCTCGCTTTAAGGATGAGCGGTTCGGACGTTTCTTTGGTCAAGTGCTCGCAGACACCGAGAGCGAACCCCTTCGTACGGCAGTGGTTTCAGACACGGAAGCATTTTTGAATGCAGCCTTTGCACAGGAACAGACTGAAGGAAGGAACACCGCAGCTATCAACGGCATTTACGTGGTCCACGCCATCTCATCACACAACTCTACGAAAGGCTGGCTTGTTTCCCATGCGGACTTGAAATCTAAAGTTCTCGCCTCTGCCAGGGATCTCCAGCGGAAGTTGCGCGGTGACAAGCTCTTGCCTAGCGAGCGTCTGAGGGTTGAGCAGGCTGAAGATCAGGTTATGGATATCGTTACGATTTACCTCAGGGAGTCAATGCAGGACCTTGATTTCCTGTTCGAAATAATTGATGGCCTGTCCGCCGGTGAACTGAAGCGTAGCCTTGCGTTTCCGAAATTCATCTACCATCACATTATCACCAATGAGTCTATTGACTATCGGCGCTCTGTCATTATGCGATGCCTCGATCTTTATGGCCAGCGCTCATGTTCTCAGAAGATGAAGACCTATGCATTTCGTCATTTGGTCAACCCTATATTTGCCATGGACGTTCAGTTGACATGGAACAGTTCCCCTAACGGCCCGAAGTTGATGGACAAGAGTATGACAGAGTCCATTCAAAACCGTCTTTGGAAGCCCCAGGTAGCCGATCTGAGTGAAGAGTCGAGCCAGGCGGGCGTCGACCATTCTCGCATGGAACTTCTACAGCTCTCCGCGCTGTTAATCAAGTATCATCATTCGACGGTGCAGGACTCCCGTAAGGATATTATCAAATTCGCTTGGAACTATATTCGCCTGGAAGATCTTATCAACAAGTACGGTGCCTACGTTCTCATCAGCTACTTCATTGCACATTATGAAACACCGTTCAAGATTGTTGTACAGGTGTATGTGGCACTTTTGAGAGCTCATCAGAACGAAGGCAAAGCGCTCGTGACCCAGGCTCTAGATGTTCTGGCTCCCGTTCTACCAACCAGAATCCTAGCTGCCGCCAATAATGCTCAAACGCAAGACACGCGTTATCCTCTCTGGGCAAAATGGCCTCGTCGTATCCTTGCTGAGGAGACCGCCAACCTCCAGCAAGTCATGAGTATCTTTCAGTTCCTTGTGCGTCAACCGGACCTGTTCTACGAATCCAGAGAACACTTCGTGCCTCTTATCGTTCCGTCACTGATCAAAATTGCCTCGCCGCCGAATAACCCGTCTCACGAGAGCAAGAAACTTGCGCTCAACCTTATTAATCTGATCTGGCTTTGGGAAGAGAAGCGGGTAAAGGGCAGTTCCACGGCCCTGCAAAATGGCGCACTTGAGTCACCAAACTCAAGAAAGCGTAAACTTGAAGAAGCTCAGACGACAGCCTCGCCATCACCCGCCCTTGCCCCCCCGGGTAGCCGCGAGCGCTCCGATTACATGGTTCCTCCCGACCTTCGCGCTGCTCTGACGAAATACCTCATTACTTTCATCACAACCTCCACTGATAGGTTCCAGGTTCCAGCTTCCAGATTCCGCGAGCTTCAAACTTCCAAGCCGCAAGCTCCGGTGCACACGAGTGAGATGCAGAAGAAGGCAGTTGGGTTGCTCAGAAACCTGATGGCGCCAAACCAGTGGGGTGATCTCAATATTGAGCTTTACCAGAAGGTCACGGAGCCAATTCTCACGCAGGACAGAGGGGATCAACCTGTCGAGAAGTATGTGACGAGGATAGTGAATGCTTTACAAGTCATTCGCATTCTTCTTGCATCAAAGCCAGACGATTGGGTTGCCGCTCGTCTTTCATCAATCCAGAAACTCTTCGAGAAGCCACTCCGCTCGGACAACCCCGAAATCCAGGATTCTCTTCATGGCCTTGAGACGGATATGGACATTGAACCCAAACTTCCGCCCCCAGTTCAGAGGGTACTCAACGCCCTTCCAGATGACCAGCCTGAGGATGAGGACGCAATGGATGTCGAAAATTCACCGTCCGAATTTGTCACTTACCTGTCTGCGATAGCTACGGAGACTCTCTCTTCCAACAATTACATCTCGAGCCTCAACACCCTCTGGTCTCTTTCCAAAAACAGGCCTGCAGAAATGGACGCTCACATTCCGCAAGTTATGAAAGTATTTTCGCAGAAATTGGCAAAAGACCATGTCGCTGGTGCAACAAGCAATCACGGCCAGTTCGCGCAAGGCTCTAAGCCCGCCGAGGGCGCCCCGGATCCACAAGAGTATGAAATTGGCGTGGACCTCATTTTTAAGACCATCGAGTTGATATCGGTTCGTATGTCTCACTTGGGCGAACAGAGGCGGCCTTTCTTGAGCGTCCTCGCCCAGCTCGTTGAGCGATCGCAGAATGAAGGCCTCTGCACCAAAGTGTTAAGCATGGTCGAATCCTGGATATTTCACTCCTCAGAATCGTGGCCCACATTGAAAGAGAAGACCGCCGTCTTGCACAAAATGCTTCTCTTCGAGAACCGACAATCTCCGGATATGCTCCACAAGTTCCTCGACCTTGTCATACGTATCTATGAGGATTCGAAGATCACCCGGACTGAGCTGACAGTCAGACTTGAACATGCCTTCTTGATTGGGACAAGAGCCAAGGACGTGGAAATGCGAAATCGTTTCATGACTATCTTTGATCGAAGTTTAACCCGGCTGGCGAGCTCTCGGTTGAGCTATGTCTTGACTTGTCAGAATTGGGACACGCTCGCAGACTCTTTCTGGCTTGCTCAAGCTTCACATCTGATTCTAGGCTGCGTCGATATGACAGCTCCGGCTCGCCTACACCCAGACGATTTTACTGTCTACTCGTTGTCATTCCTTTTTAGCAATGCCGAAAAAGATCCGAGAAGGACGGAAATCATGGTTGATAACCAATTGGAAACGTTTGTCGCGGACCGGAAACGATTCCTTCGTGAAATTGCTGAGGTAAAAGCTCGTGATCTGATCGAACCGATCTGCCAACTCCAGCATACAGATCCTAGCATGGCCTACAGCTTATGGACCGCGTTGTTTCCGATATTCTGGTCGACGCTGTCGCGGGAGGATCGCATCGATTTGGAAAAGGGCATGGTCGGCCTAATCAACCGCGAATACCACCAACGTCAAATAGACAGACGGCCAAACGTTGTCCAGGCTCTCCTGGAAGGAGTCGTTCGTGCCACCCCGCGCTTCAAGATTCCTCCGCATGTTTTGAAATACCTCAGCCGTACCTATGATGCCTGGTACACTGCCGCGACCTACCTGGAGGAATCTGCCATCAACCCGATTATAGATACTCCAACCGTCCGTGAAAGCAATCTTGATGCTTTGGTCGAGGTGTATGCAGGGCTGCAGGAAGACGACTTTTTCTACGGAACTTGGCGCCGGCGATGCAAGTTCGTGGAAACTAATGCTGCCCTTTCGTATGAGCAACAGGGCATGTGGGACAAATCGCAGCAACTCTACGAAAACGCTCAGATCAAGGCCCGTTCCGGAGCAATGCCGTTTTCTCAAGGGGAATACTACCTATGGGAAGACCATTGGCTGATCTGCGCTCAGAAGCTTCAGCAATGGGAAATTCTCAGCGATTTTGCCAAGCACGAGAACTTGAATGATCTGCTCCTTGAGGCTGCCTGGAGGAACATTGAGAACTGGCAAAGCGAAAACAACAGAGAACAGCTTGAATCTCTGGTCAAGTCTGTCTCCGATGCGCCTACTCCTAGACGCACTTTTTTCCAGGCCTTCATGGCTCTCCTTCAATTCCACAACAAGAAAGAAAACATCCAAGAGTTCAATGGCGTTTGCGATGAGTCTATTCAGCTTTCCATCCGCAAGTGGCTTCAACTACCGAAGAAAATTACGAATGCGCATATTCCCATTCTTGAACATTTTCAACTTCTGGTTGAGCTTCATGACGCGAGCCATATCTGCTCTAGTCTGGCGCAAACAAATGAGCGGAATCTGGATACAAAGTCTGCTGAACTGAAGCTTCTGCTTGGGACCTGGAGGGACCGCCTTCCCAATATCTGGGACGATATCAACGCGTGGCAAGATCTCGTTACTTGGCGGCAGCATATATTCCAGCTCATCAACGCAACATACCTTGGTTTACTCCCTCCTCAGACAAACAACGTTGCAAGCAACTCGTACGCATACCGCGGATACCACGAAACAGCCTGGATTATCAACCGCTTTGCGCATGTCGCCCGAAAGCACCAGATGCCGGAAGTCTGCATTAGCCAGCTCAGTCGTATCTACACGCTCCCGAACATCGAGATCCAAGAGGCGTTCTTGAAGCTCCGCGAGCAAGCCAAATGTCACTACCAAAACCCCAAGGAACTCAACAGCGGATTGGACGTGATAAACAACACCAACCTCAATTACTTCGGTGCGCAGCAGAAAGCCGAGTTCTACACCCTCAAGGGAATGTTCCTGGCCAAGTTAAGTCACGTCAGTGAGGCCAACGAGGCTTTTGGTGTTGCTTTGTACTATGACCTGAGATTGGCCAAGGCTTGGTCCGAATGGGGCCAATACAGCGACCAGAGATTCAAGAATGACCCGAACGATTATGAGCTGGCCAGCAATGCTGTCAGCTGCTACTTGGAAGCTGCTGGTCTCTATAAGAACTCCAAGGCGAGAAAGCTACTAAGTCGCATCCTTTGGTTGCTTAGCTTGGACAATGACGAAGGCGCAGTGGCGGCTGCCTTTGAGAACTTCAAGGGTGATACGCCGGTTTGGTACTGGATCACATTCATCCCTCAATTGCTGACCAGCCTCTCCCATCGCGAAGCGCGTCTATGCAAGGCTGTCCTGGTAAAGATCGCCAAATTGTACCCCCAAGCTCTCTTTTTCCTACTCCGTACAAACCGGGAGGATATGCTTAACATCAAGAAACAGCATGATCAGAAGCAAGAGAAGCTTAATCGTGCCCGACAACAAGCCTCCCCGGCAAACAAACCCTCACAAGCGACCGCCGATGGTTCGACAGTTCAGAATGCCAATGGAACCCCTGCAACAGCACAGGGCACCCCGGCACGGCCGCCTGTCCAGCAGGCTGCCCAGAACCAAGCTCAACCCCAAACCCAACCCCAGGCTCAAGTCCAAGCTCAAGTCCAAGCTCAGCCACAAGCTCAGCAAGGACAAGTTCAGGCCAACGGTCAAAATGCGGCCCAAAAGCCTACACCCGCTCCAGCTCCCGTTCAAAATCCCGCCAATCCTCAAGGCCAGGCACAGATGCAACAGCCCCAGGGTCAGCCGCAGGCCAATCTCCAAGTACCGGGGCAGCAAAACCAGCCAGCACCACAGCCGAACCAGACCGCTGCAGCAGATACGGAGAAGGAGCCTCTGAAGAAACCTTGGGAGTATTCGGATGAGATCATGTCCGGCCTCAAGACGGCCTTCCCCCTGCTTGCCCTGTCCATGGAGACAATGGTCGATCAGATTCACAAGAACTTCAAATGCCCCCCAGACGAGGATGCGTATCGCCTGATTGTCGCTCTTTTGAACGATGGGTTGGCCTATGTGGGTCGCATGCCCGGGTCATACGCTCAGGAGTTTAAACTACCTTCCGCGACGGAAGCCAATATCACTCGCTTTGCTGAGACCATCCTCCCGGCCCATATCCGAAAGTCTTTCGAAGCCGACTTCGTGGTCAAGAAGCCAACAATGTACGAATATATCCACAAACTACGTCGTTGGCGCGACAAGTTCGAAGAGAAGCTTGATCGACGGCCGCAAGTCCAATTCTTGGAGAGCTACTCGCCGCACCTTAGCGAGTTCCGATTCCTCAAATTCGACGAGGTTGAGGTTCCGGGGCAATATCTCCAACACAAGGACAAGAATCAGGACTTCATTCGTATTGATCGGTTCCTACCGGATATTGACCTGGTCCGTGGCATTGGTGTCTGCCACCGTCGGTTGAAGATTCGCGGCCATGACGGTAGTGTTCATCCATTTGCTGTACAACACCCTGCCGCTCGTCACTGCCGTCGCGAAGAGCGGATCTTACAATTGTTCCGCATCTTCAACGGGGTTCTGAGCAAACGCAAGGAAAGCCGCCGACGAAACCTGAACTTCCACCTGCCTCTTATGGTTCCGCTCGCCCCGCACATTCGTCTTGTCCGTGACGACACGTCGTATATATCTATGCAAGGTATTTATGAGGACTATTGTCGTCGCGTCGGCATCAACAAAGACGAACCCGTTCTGTTCACGATGGAAAAGATGCGGGCTCTAAACGAGACGAAACAGAATGTGAGCTATTCCCCCATGTTACGCGTAACTTGGACTGACGTTTCCCAGCGCACTCCCGAACAACAACAGGTACTTCGGACTGAGATGCTCACAGCCATCCAGGAGAAATGGGTTCCGCCTACAGTGGTGCTCAACTACTTCCAGAAAACGTATCCCAACTTCACAGACTTTTGGCTGTTCCGTCGTCAGTTCTCTTATCAGTATGCGGCCATTGCATTCATGACGTATATGATGCACATGGGCAATCGGTATCCGAATAAGATCATGATATCACGGGCGACTGGTGACATCTGGGGCTCTGAGCTCATCCCTATCATCAACCCGAACAAGGCCTTCTTCTATAACCCGGAGCAAGTGCCTTTCCGCCTCACGCCTAACATCCAAACTCTGATGGGTCCTATTGCAACCGAAGGTCTCTTTGCCTGCGCGATTATGGCTATTGCTCGCTGCCTGACCGAACCGCGTCATGAACTCGAGCAGCAGCTCAGCATCTTTGTTCGGGATGAAATGATGTTCTGGGCTACTACACACCATCGTGACCGCGGTGTTCTCACTCCACAGCAGCTGCGGGACCTTGTTTATAACAATAGTGATATCATTGTGAACCGAGCCGTCAGCCTTGCCAGTCCTCCTGAAGGCAACCTGCCCGCCAACCAAACCACTGTCGATCTTATCTCCAAGGCTGTGAACCCACAACATCTGTCAAACGGTGATGCTTTGTGGATGCCGTACCTCTAAGTCTGATATTCCATTCTCTCCTGTTCTTTTACCTGGCGTTGTGTAATTTCGGGTCGTGAACCGGACTACGGACCTGCTCAGTGGAATGAAAGGTTCAACATGGGTTACTGGGTTTCATTCTAGCGAGGCGCTTTGGGGCATATCTTATCGGCGTGACCACAGCTTGTTCGAGTATTTCTTTCCATTTTCTTGTTTTAATTATGCATTGTGTTTGATGGTTTGTATGGTATGGTTGAATATCATAATGCTGGTACCTTCAATAATAGTACGACGTTCGAAGACGCTAGTAAAACCTTCCCATGCAGAGTGCAACGCCATGACCGAAATTAGATGTAGTAACTTGAGGACTGAATCATGATATACCGCTACACCAGCGACGGCTTGGCTTTCTTTTTTATGCCAAGGGAGTTCGCCAACGGCTTCTTTGGCTTCTTGACACGCGAAAACGAGGGAGGGGGCATGGGAGCCTGTGCTTCTTCGGGCGTCGTATCGTCCTCCACAAGTCTCTTCACCTTCTCCCCCGTCTCCGTCATGAAAGCCTTGCGCGCAGCGTCTTCATCCTCCTGCTGAGCCTTCAAGGCCGCCTCATCCACTTGTTCCCTCACAACCGCCAGCGCAGCATCCTCCCCAAGCGCCTCATTCCGCTCAATTCGCGCATTCCTCGTCCGGATCTCATCCAAGGCATCAGCAATCGCCATCTCCCTCTTCGAATCCATCATTTTCTCCTCCAACTCCGCCATCTTATCCCTTTCCAGCTGCTCCTGTTCCTCCCCCTCCTCGCGCTCCAACCGATCCAAGATCTCCTGCTCCGTCTCCTCATGGTTATCGGCATTGCTATCCCTCCACGGCTCGAAGTTCCGCTTCGCACCCTTTTCCGCCCGGTAATCCATGTTCTTCGGATCCGTAAGGAATGTGATTTCGCCGCTACATCGCGTGCATCGGATATAGAATCTGTAGATCGGGATGGAGAAGTACTTTTCTTCCGTGGTTTCTTTGCGCGCGTTGAACTTTCGCCCACGGTAAATATATTCGCCGCATTGGGTGCATTTCATTGAGAAGGGAGCCATTAGGCGGACAGTGATTACTTTGGGGCCCTGCTTGCGGAGGTGCTTCGGTGTGCGGGTTATCGCCGACGGGTCGAAGTCGGGGGGGTAGTATTTCGTGCTGTCGAATCGAATATCAGTATCGCTTTAAGACAGGGATAGGATCTGGAGAGAGAACTACATACAGGACCTTTCGTTCAGACATGGTTGCGGTGTGAGCTGGAGATGGTTGTTGCTTGCTAGAACCAGCATGTCGGAGATGCGACCGGGTTTATATAGAGGTCACGTGGTGTGGCGATACGCTTAGATAGAGGCAGGATCTGTAGCTATCCCTGGTAGGTCTCTACAACCACCGGCTTTTGCCTCATCTACCGGATTGACACGTTTACACCCATTCATGTATATACCCCGTCCAAGACAGCTGACTGTTGGGAAAATAAGTCTGTAGTGAGGTCCTGTCTGCTGCTGATGGCCTGACCGACTGACAAGGTCACGTGCATTTACCTCTGCGAAAAACGCAACAACAGAAAGACGCCGCGGCGGGGGAGACAGAGCTCGATAAGATGTGATAAGTTATTTGCAGAACTGCTTAATATAATAGTACCTCCTTCTGTTCGAGACTCAGGCTAGACTCTTATTCCGTCTTCCTTTCCCGCCTCTGACGACCTAATTCCTCACAATCCTTCTGCGCATGCGGGTGGGCCTTTCTCTATTTGTTTACGCCCGTCCCATGTCGCATCCCAACAACGCCAGCCGCTATCTCCCACGTTCCCCTCGACACATTGGCTATGGAGAATTTTTTGCGGGTCTGGCGACAACAGGCGAAAGCTCGTGGCCAGTATGATGCGGCCATCTTCATCGGAGACAAAGTTCTTGCGTTGACCAGTGAGCTCATCTGCCAAAACACGCGCCCCAGCAACCGAGAGTGGACTGACAAGCTTCCGTCCTAGACAGTGACGAAGATGCCCTTTGGCTGGCCGAAGTGCATTTTTCGAATCATAACTACACGCGCGCCCTCGCCCTCCTGTCCCGTCAAGACCTCATAACTCGAAGCACTGCTTGCCGCTACCTTGCCGCCCACTGCTATATCAAACAAGGCCAGTACGAGCAAGCGCTGGTCGTGCTCGGTGATCAGAACCCAACGCACTTGATTCGCAGCAATCATAGTCGTCGAAAACTTCTGCACCTTGGACAAAGCCGGATTACGCTGCGCAACGGTAGGGCCGCATCGCGCATCGATCGCACAGATGAACGGGATCGCGAGGATGTTGCGAACGTCCGATACGAGGCGGCAATGTGCTACCTCCGGGGGCTATGTTTTGCCAAACAAAATGCATTTGATCGGGCTCGGGATTGTTACAAGGACGCTGTGCGGATTGACGTTCAGTGTTTCGAGGCCTTTGACCAGCTCATGAAGAACTCGCTCATGTCGCCCACAGAGGAGCTGGAGTTTCTCGAATCCTTGGACTTTGACTCTATCACAGGCGCCGATCCACCGGTTGCGCAGGAAGCAGCACATTTTACGAAAATGCTTTACACCACTCGTCTATCGAAGTACTCATCCCCCGCTATCCTCACCGACGCCACCGAAACGCTTTCCACCCACTATAAGCTGGCCGAAAACCCGGATATCCTCCTTTCACGAGCAGAAGCCCTGTATACGCAGTGTCGGTTCGCGGAAGCTCTAGAGCTGACAACTTCGGTCCTTTCGACATCGCAGTCATCCCTGCCGACGCAGACCAGCTCCACCGCCCAGAGTCACCTCGGGCATTCCCCTGCAGTATACCCCCTTCACTTGGCCTGTTTGTATGAGACAGGGGCTACCAATGCTCTCTTCCTCCTCTCACACACACTTGCCGACCACTCGCCCGAAGAACCATATACCTACCTCGCCATCGGAGTATATTATTTGTCAGTGGCTAAAATCGCAGAGGCACGCCGTTTCTTCTCGAAGGCGTCTTTGTTGGATCCGCATTCTGCACCGGCATGGATTGGATTTGCCCATACATTCGCAGCGGAGGGTGAACATGACCAGGCTATTGCTGCGTATAGCACCGCTGCGCGATTGTTCCAAGGCAGCCACCTACCACAGCTATTCCTTGGGATGCAGCACCTAGCCTTGAATAACATGTCCCTCGCCCAGGAGTACCTATGTGCAGCGTATGCAATGTCTACGGGAGCGGCTGCTGGCACGGTCCCGTCTCTATCCTCGCTGCCGTCCTCAGAACAATCCTCTCTGGGAGGCGACCCGCTTGTTCTGAATGAGCTGGGTGTGGTACTCTACCATCAAAACCACCTCGAAGGTGCGATCGACCTTTTCCGCCAATCGCTGGCGTTGGCGACGTCCCTGCAATGTGAACCAGGCGCCTGGGTCGCGACGCGGTCGAACCTCGGACACGCCCTGCGCCGCCTAGGCCGGTATACCGAGGCACTGAACGAATTTGACGAGTGTCTGCGAATTGGCGCCAGTGGTACAAGTCTCGGGTACAGCCAATTCTTAGGCGGCAGCGGAGGACACGGCACTGGAGTTGCATCTTCGGGTGTGAGTGGCTATGAGGAGCATGGCCTTATTGGCTCACTCCACACTGGTCGTGGACTTGTTCTTTTGGAACTGAACCGTACGCTCGAAGCAGTCACAGCTCTTCATGAGGCTGTGCGTGTGCTGGGCGCTAGCGGGGGCGGTGACGCTACGGGCGGAGCAGGCGTTGCCGGGACCCTTCTCTCTCGGGCGCTCGAGATATGGGCGTTGGATACACACGAGACCGAGACTGCGGTGTCAGAGGACGGCAGTCGAGCGGTTGCGCCGCGGGGCTCGACGCGATCGGCGCGCGACAAAGGGAAAGGAAAAGTGGCTCGGCGGCGAGCAGTGGAAGATTCGTACGCTGAGGAGTGGACGGACGAGGTCGCGCAGGGTGGGGTCCCAGTTGGAGTGCCGGGGTTCCCAACCAGGGCCAACACCTTGGACGAGACGATTGAGATGGAACTCGACAACGACGCGGAGCGACTTCTCCACGATTCAGTCACCCGGGTTCGTGGCCGCCACCGACTTCCCCGGGCCAGCAGTCCGGATGCGGAGGTGCAGGCGACGCGGAGCCGGCGGACAGCACGACATCCAAACCAGAGGCGATCATGAGGGATTGGTTATTTTTACTACGGAGTCTCGGTGCCTGGAATTGTACAGTGGACTGGGCGTTGCGACGGGGGCGTTTATCCTTGGAATTTTCGAGCTTGACCGGATGGATGGCGTAAATAGCAAATAGACCGACAATTGCGTTTGGCTCGCATCGAGGAGCCAGTAGGCTATACCTAATATAAGTCACAGCAGTCAACTACCTCAACTCCCATCGAGGTCATTCCTATTAATTACTATTTATTATTAGAGTATCTATCCCCTTGACACCAAATACCAAGCCGGCGATCGGATTGCTTCTATGTTTAGTGCGACTCCCCTCTCCCCACCGGACCAAGGTCAGATTCAAAATTCAGGACCCTTTCTCCTCCACCTTGTCCCAACACCGGGCAGTATACTAATCAAATTATCTCTAATAATATTATGACTGCTCGAGTGATAAGTTGCGCATGAACTCCACTTGGTGGTGCCTGAGAGGTCCTTTTATAAACTCTGATTGGTGTCAAAGGGACGATCTGGTTTTTGAGCCTCGTCAGTGTTGCCTGCTCAGCCTCCAACTGCCGCGTCATGATCCCAGATCTTTCTCCAACTGCGCTTCGCAAGTGTAGGAGAGGCCGTTAGTTTCTTTTCCTTCTTCAGGGTGTCCACGTATCTGCGACGGAGAAGACGGGAACCAACGGCAGGCATTGCACATGAAACGCTCAAGAAGCCTTTGTGAGCAAAATACTGCCACGGCATGATTCTTGAACAGAGTACTTCGTACGGAGTACAGACTGAGGAAACATGGCCCCGTTGAGGCGGGGGCGGCTGATCATTACTCTTGATCGTCGTGATTTTCTCCTCTGCGCCCCTTTACCTTTGCAGGCCCTGACAAGCTTACCCAGTGTCTAAGCCAAGGTTGGGATGGCGGAGGAAGGAGTTGCGACGATGGAGTCGAGCTTCTGCTGGATTAAAAACGCGGAATCACCCTGAAGGCAGAAGTGATCTCCCTTCGGCGTGTTTCTGCTCCTTCATTTCTCTTGGAGCAGTGTATTCTGGTGTATATGCCTCAGAAACAAAAAGAAAAAACAAGAAACATTGCTCATCTTCGTCAATGTTGGCAGGTCATCTGCCATCTCGCTCCCGGCCGCAGGGCAGCCTGCTGAGTGCTCTCTGTTTTCTCAGTTTCCTAGCCTTTGCTGCCGGCGTGGTGCTTTGGTACGCCGTCAACTCGGACCAAGATTCGCTCCATCCTATCCTGACGCAGCTCATCCCTGCCGGACACTGCGCATGCGAGACCGCCACCGTCTTCAAATGCAGCACGTGCCTAACATGTCCGCACAGTCTCCCTTCGCCCTCACCGCAGCGGGGAGGGGAGGCCTGGGAATTCGACTATAGACGAGACGGACAAAATGCAGGGTTAAGTGGCAGCCAGTGTGATGCTGCCTTTCCTGGTTTATTCGAAGACGTCATGCGTGCTGGCACGTACTGGCGTGCGCAAGGGGGCCTCTCCTCCGCAGAGCTGGACGCCATCCCCCTCAACCCAGGGATGGGTCGGGCGCGAATCGCCCGTGGGGAGCTGTATGTGGTTGCGGTCCGCGCGCGCGGCGAGGATCACCGGCGAAAGATGGTCGCCGTGTTGAGCGCGATGCACCGGGCGCTCGTGGCGGACCCGGATCGCGCGACCAGGCCGGAGATCGAGTTCGTGTTCTCCGTCGAGGATAAACTATCAGACATCGCGGGTCAGCACGAGCCTATCTGGACCCTGGCGAGGACGGCGGACGAAGAGGCGGCGTGGCTGATGCCGGACTTTGGGTACTGGGCGTGGGATCACCTGCAGACAGCGATCGGACCGTATGATCAGGTGGTCGAGCAGGCGAAGGAGTACGATGCGATCCCTTGGGACGCGAAAAAACACCAGCTCGTGTGGCGGGGGAAGCCGAGTTTCGCGCCCAAACTGCGCCGGGCCTTGATGGACGCAACGCGCGATCAGCCGTGGGCGGATGTGCAACCGGTGGGCTGGAACGAGCAGTCGCAGTCGAGTGTGCTGGCGATGGACGAGCACTGCGCGTATATGTTCATTGCGCATGTCGAGGGTACGTCTTGCCCTCCTTGAGTATCCCAGTTTCTTCCCATGAAAATGAATATCCCATGAAAATGAATATCAGGTACTGACCAAATCTGCAGGCCGCTCCTACTCGGCCTCCCTCAAATACCGACAAGCATGCCGATCCGTCATCGTGGCGCACCAATTGCAGTACATCCAACACCACCACTATCTGCTCATCTCGTCCGGTCCGGCGCAGAAATACGTCGAGGTTGCACGCGACTTCAGCGACCTGGCGGAGCAGATTGAGGCCTTGCTGGCGGACCCGGCAAGGGCGGAGCGCATCGCGAACAACAGCGTCAGGACGTTCCGGGAGAGATATCTGACCACAGCGGCCGAGGCTTGCTACTGGCGGGTGCTGTGGGATGGATATGGGCGTGTGTGGAATAGCAGCGCACCGCAACCTCGGGGCCGCGGTCAAGGTCTGCGGTACGAGTCGTTTATTCTGCGAGGGAGCGAGGCGATGCTGGATTTCGACTCATAGCATGCCGACTTTTCATTCAGATGAACATATACATAGTAATAATAATAATATACATAGACATGAGTGATGGCCATCCTGTCCATTTTGAATGTTTTCAATAATAATCGAGAAACCCAGCGGAGTGGAACCTTTTTTTCCTTCGTCGATTCCTCAGGGCCGATCGACTCCATCGCCAGCGCTCTCTCCCGTCCCTGGCTGGCCTGCTTGAGAACTCCTCCCAAGTCTATTGACCCCGATCCTCGCCCTGCCAGCCAGTCATCCTGCAGCCATATCGCGAAGGGTCCGAAGGGTCTTCCGCTTCTCTCCGTTCAGCAAGGATAGCCACTGACGAACTGTGATCTGTGCGACGATCGCCTTGGCTGTCCAATGACGGGCAAACAAGGGTCTTTGGCTGAAGATGGGTTCTGCATAGCTGAACTTTAGAAGTTGGACCACGGTCATTTTTTTTTTACGTCTTTTGTTTCTTTTCTTTTGAAGGGGGTCGGGCGAATCACGACCAGCGGATTTGAAGGTGACACTTTTTGCTTTTTGGTTGCGTGGGTTGATCTTAAAAGGCGAGCTGGTCGCTGCTGTGCAGGGTGAGCTGGGTTCAGTCTGTCCATGATTTAAGTTGATACCCTGCATTGTTTATTTAGCTCTGCTTCCAATTCAATCCCTCTTATGCTCTATCCATAAGTAATCACCCGAGAAAAGAAAAGAAAAGACAAAATGCCCTCGCCCATCCCCCAACCCAAGGGCCTCCCCGTCATCGGCAACTTGCTCGCCCTCGACCCCAAAAACCCCTGGGCCTCGTTCAACAAGCTCGCCCTCTCCTCGTCATCCCACTATCCGCTGTTCAAGATCCGCATCCTCAGCAAAGAAATCGTCTTCGTCACCTCCGCCGCCCTCCTCGAAGAAATCTGCGACGAGACCCGCTTCCGCAAATGCGTCACGGGCCCGATCGAGGAAATCCGCGCCGCGGTCCACGACTCCCTGTTCACGGCCCGCCACAACGAGGCCGAGATCTGGGGCGTCGCGCACCGCATCATGGCGACAATGATGACGCCCGAGGCGGTTGAGAGCGTATTCGATGACATCAACACCACGACCCGCGAGCTGGTCGCCAAGTGGGCGGCCGGGCAAAAGCAACGGATCAGCGTGACGGGGGATCTGGACCGCAGTAACCACTCCGCCAACATGTTGGCGTTTTTCCACCAGAAGACCGACTGTCTCACCGGTCCGGCGCCGGAGGTGATCGCTGCGCAGCAGAACTCCACCACGCAGGCGATGCAGAGGCCCACGAGGCCGAAGTTCCTGACCTGGCTGCTGGGACACGGGAAGCGGTTCGAGCAAGATATCAAGACGATGAGGGACTACGGCGCGGCGATTGTCAAGCGGCGCCGCGAGGAGGAAAGCGCGGGCGGGGAAACGCCCAAGGATATGCTGCATGCGCTGCTGCATGGCGTCGACAGCGAGACGGGGAAGAGCCTCAACGAGTCGCAGGTGCTGGACGAGATCATCAATATCTTCATCGGCAGCGCGACGGCGCCGAACCTGCTGTCCTTTGGACTGTACTATCTCGCGCGCAAGCCCGAGGTCGTGGCCAAGGCGCGCGAGGAGCTGGACGCCGTCGTCGGCAACGCACCCTTCACGCACGACTCCCTGAGCAAAATCCCCTACACGGAGGCCATCCTCCGCGAAACGCTGCGCCTGTCGGCCACGGCGCCCGGGTTCAACATCGAGGCGATCCCGTCGGACGGCAACGAGCCGGTCCTCCTCGCCGGCGGCGAGTACCAGATCCCGCGGTCGCAGCCGCTCATCGCGCTCCTGACGGCCGTGAACCGCGACCCGGCGGTCTTCGAGGAGCCCGGCGAGTTCCGGCCTGAGCGGATGGTCGGCGAGAAGTACGATGCCCTGCCGGTGGGCGTGAAGAAGGGGTTCGGCAACGGCAAGCGCCAGTGCTTCGGCACGCGGTATGCGTGGGAGTGGAGTTTGCTGGTCCTGGCGGCCATCATCAAGGACGTGGACTTTGAGCTCGCGGATAAGAGCTACACGACGGATAACACGGGGGTCAACTATAATGGGGCGTTTAGCACGAGGCCGTTGGACTTCTTCTTGCTGGTCTCGCCGAGACAGAAGTGACTCTCCTTGACTCTAACTCGATCTCGATCTCGATCAGGTCTGGCAGGCCTTGACGGTCTCCTTGACGACAATCATCCTCAAACCAATAATTAGTAGTTAATAAGTGAAGGTGATTATGTGCTAGCAATTAATTAATACATGACTATGTTAATTAAGTTTTCACAAACCAGCAAACACCCTAACCCAAACCCACAACTGTCAGATCACGCATTCCAATAGGTATGGAAAATATATATAAAATACCTTATACAACAAAAAAGGAAAATCAAACCGACGGCCACCCATCCGCCCACTTCAGCACATTCCACCCAAACTGATACTGCTCCTTATTCAACCCGATGTCGCGATCCGCATAGTGATAATACAACACCCAGCCTCGCGTCCGATCCTCAAAAACTCCCTGTCCACCAGGCCCGTACACCCGTCCATGCGACGCCAGCAACGTCGTGCCTCCGTTGTCCGTCAGACAGGAGCGGCCTTCTTTATCGACCTACAGAGAAACCGTGTCAGCACTTCTGCTAAGCAAATAAAGAAAGGGAAGAAAAACATACAAACCCCCCCGTCGCACTCTGACTCCGACAAACAACAATCCGATACTCCATGCCCTGCGCCGGCGGCCTCTCCACGTAACTGGCCGCCTGCCCGCTCGAAAACGTCAAATACCACCACCCGCGGCGGTAGAACATATTCGCCGCCTCGATGGCATGGTTCCCCGTAGAATTGTAGGCGATCTGGGTCGCGAACGCGCCCTCGGCGAGCTGCCGGGGACCCGCCAGCGGCACCTGGTGCAGGCCGTTCCAGTAGGAGCCGAAGTTGAGGATCTGGCGGCCGTCGACGGAGATCCAGTTTGCGTCGATGGCGTTGAAGGGGGAGGACTCGACGGTGCGGAAGAGGCCGCCGTGGTCGGTCCAGGAACCGGGCGTGAGGTCGGGGGAGGAGGCGATCCCGATGATGCTGTTGCGGGAGCCGAGGGTCGAGACGCTGTAGTACATGTAGTAGAGGTCTTGGGAGGCGTCGTGGTGGATGTCGGGGGCCTGTTAGATATTGTTATTATTACTGTTAGGATATTGGAGTGGTATATTGGTTGGGTCCATTATTGGTATGTCTGGGAACGGGAAGCCGGGGGAAGAGGGGGGGTCCGGATTAGGGCTCTGGTATGGATGTGCAGCACATGGCAGATGGAATCTCAACCAACCAACGCAAACAACCATATTGACAGTCCCACAGTGAAATAAGAATAGAAAGAAAGAAGAAACATACCCATAGATTCGTGCTTCCCGGATGATCAACAATCGACCCTCCCGGAAGCGCCTGTCCCACGGCCTCCCATGGCCCCGTCAACGAGTCCGAGGCATGGATGTGGATGCCGCCCCCGGTCGAGAAGCGAAAGTATCGCCCGTCCGAGACGCGCTGGTAGAAGCCGGGATCATGGGCCCAGCAGTCGCCCGTGCATTCGCCGGGGGCAGAGTATTGGCCTGCGACGGGGCCGGTCAGGGTTGAGAGGGCCGTCGCGACGACGGTGGTCAGGAGGGAGAGCTTCATTCTGGTTACCCTTTTTGTATATATAAATATATATATGTATATATATATATATATATATACTTTGGGAGAAAGAGAGATTTGAGGAATGGATGGGCGTTGGGTTGTAAAGAGCAGGGGAAAGTAAAGCAAAGCAAAGGGAAACAGGATGGGTTTTTGTACCTGAGAGACTGACTCGACTGGGCATTTGTCTTGGGTATAGTCCCATCTTGTCTTGCCCAGTCGAGTCGAGTCTGACTTGGATTTTTCTGTTCAAGGTATGTGGATGTGGACTGTGGATGGACTGGTGTGAGGTGGTCCCGTGTGGATGTCACGCAAGGGAGAGCAGAGAAAAAAAAACAAAATAATTTACTGGATAGGAAGCCAAGGCTTCCAGAATTTTGCCTAGATTTTGCCTAGACAGATAGCATCGAGAGTTCCTGGTCTTTGTTTCGATCCACTCGAGGCAAGGATGCGAGTGGATCTGTCACACGGCTCTTTCATTGCTGCTCCATCCCATCTCATCGTGGATTTCATTATTGCGTGATGCCCCCGGGAGGAAGTCTGCCGCATTCGAGGTCGACTGGCTTGTCATGGACGGCTGCGGTGTGCCCGGGGCTTTGTCTGCTGCGCTCGGCTTGAGGGGGAATGCAGGCGGGGACTGGGGATACTGGGTAGATGAGGCTATTTTGGGGTTTCTGGGGTTGCCTTGTCTTTGACGTCTGCGTTTTCTTTGTTATTGTTGTTTTGTTTTTGGGCGTTTCTTGGTGCTGCAGCTGGAGTTAGGGTAGCCCTACCTTGCCTTGCCTGCTGGTACCTTATCCCTTGCGTGCTTACCGCGACTATTGTCTAATTAACGGCTCATCCAGTACATGCAGATACACCGTAAAAAGTGACTCTGCTATTGAATATTGAGTTCATCTCCTTCCTTCGCCCCCCTGCTCCGTTTTCGGTTCCCTTTCCTTCTTCCAAGAACTGCTTCAGAAATCAGACAGACCACAGTCACACAAGCACGCAGGCACCGTTTGCAGGCCAGTCCAGTTCCGTTACATAGAACAGACTCAGCAAGTTCCCTGTCCTACCAGATCGCAGCCTCGGCCTGTCAACTCGACCAGATGCTGGATTTCGCTCTTCCCCCTGGAAGTCTGGCTCCAGATTGGTGCACCTCTCCAGACACTGCATCCACCACCTCAGAGCCTTGCATTCCAGGCCGGTTTTCCGACTGTCGGTCTGACAGGCATTATTGTCCTGAAGAAGGAAGCATGTCGCTGGGACCACGTTGCGAGTTCGCTTGTACTCGAAGCGACTGCTTCGGTTGGCTCGGTCGGTTCTTGTCTTACTCATTATGTCGTGTTGGGCATCATACTGCAGCTCAGGGCCAGGGTCAGGCTCAAGGCCAAGTCGAGTCGAGTCTCGGCTGTGATCTGTCTTGTACAAGTTCCTCGGAGGCTGTGCATGGCAGTCTGACTATTATTCAGTCTATTCAATAGCCTGGGCTGATCATGAGATTGAGGACCGTGCTTAGCAGGGCAGCAGATGCGGGGTATATCTCCGAGCGCCAGGCCACTGTCGGCCAGCTCCTGATCGTAGTGCTGCACTTTAACTACCACGACCACTGGGTGGATGTGCCATGGCTTTGCAGATCATTCAGCTAACTGCTCACGGAAGAGCCATCCTGACCTATCATGCGCTCTCTCTCTCTCCTTCAATAACCGTCGTGGTTAATCGCGACAGGTCCGCCAAAAGCACACCATATCACCTCACTCAGGTCTCCACGCTTACTTATTTACAGGCTTACTGATTTTTTTTTACCAGGAAAATAGCGCTCTGTAGGTATCCTTGGATTCTGCCTGCATGACCTCCCCCCAAGACTGACCTCGTTAACAGCACATGGTCCATCCATCAGCAGCCATGCAAGAGACCAAAAACCAGACCGCATGACAGCCGAGAGTTGCACACCTTGCCTTGCATCATATTCTCGTCTACTGTCGTCACTCTAGCCATGCGGTCAGTTTATTTGTCTTTCGCCTGTTGCGTTTTACCCCGCATTTTACCCTTCTACCCTCTCTACCCCTAAGACAGCCTGCCTAGGGACTGACTACCTCGTGCGATAATCTCTCATCCTATAACCAGATCCACCTGCACTGACCACCATCACAGATGGCACTGGCAGGCCAGATACAGATACAGATTTCCTATGTGGGGCAGGCTTGCCTTGGCTCCAACCTAGAAGTTAGAAGAACCCTTACCTACCGTAGCCTCTTTCCTCCACCCCTTCCTTCGGCTCGGCACCCTGAGGCTATCTACTTGGCACGGCACGACACCGCCTCTTTCCGCACTGAGATCTAATTTGTAAAGATTATTCCTACATCATATCCTCTAGCCTCGAGCAGCTGCGCTGTGCTGCGGCAGCATTACCTTGCTTACCGCTCTGGGCTGAAAGAGGTAGGATGGATGCATGCTAACCCAACGTATGGAGGTAAGGTAAGGTAAGGTAGTCTACCCCGCGCCCTGCATGCATGTCGTTCATGGTGGTGGGGGTGACCCTATCGGGTTTATGTCGGGTGCATGGATATACATCCATCCATGCATCCATCCTTCTATTGCTAGGCTCAAGGTTTCTGCTGTCCGGTTGGGTTCTTATTCCTTCCAGGGTGTTTAGGGCGGGCGGGGAGAGTGAGGTATGGCAAGGCTGAGGCTGAGGCTGAGGGTGGAGGGGGAAGATGATGTAAAACTGACACCATTTTGCATAATTCGGGCGTGATTTTGGAGGTGATGTGCTGTGAGCTGCTATTGCTGTCGCTTTGTTTAGCTTTGCTTACTGGTTGTGGGAGTAGAAGGATGCTAGGTACCTAGGCGAGGTGAGGAGGCTGGAGCCGGGGGAGGGGGGGGAAATAAGATCTAGTATCTATGTGAATAGTGCTAGCTATGCAAGTGTAAATAAATGCAACAACGGAGTATCAGTATGACACCTGAAGATCAAATCAAGGAAATATCATGCAGTAAAAAGAGTCTGCCCTAACCGACAGAGAGAGAGACGGAGAAGGAGATGTATTTCCCTAGCCCCCCTCCACTTCCATTGCATGTATTCCAAGCATCATTACAGAGAAACCTAACAAAACAAGAGCAACCTATGACAGACAAGAGAAGTTAAGTTGCGTTAAGTTGAGTCAGTCTCATGCAATCAGACTAGTTCTCTCCAGAAATTACACCCGGCCTTCCAGAAGGACTAGAGACTTGGATTGGATCTCTATCTCCGACTGGGCCTGCTGTTGATTCTCCGCTCTTCACTCCACTGCATTTGACCAAAATTGAGGAAGGGAAGCAACCAAGCATACCATTCCTGTTCAATCAGGACAGCAAGCGAAATGACGTGTAGACTGACTGGCTAGTCTCTTGTCTCGGCATAGTCAGTCCGGATTTTCAGTCGCTAATATCATTCACATCCCCGTCTGTACTTGCGGAAGCGAACAAGAAGCCATGCTTATACTAAGTGAGTGATCTCATCAGTAAGACTTGCTTGGGGCCTCGCTTAATCGCCCAAAAGAAAGCCGTCGTTGCTAGTCCCCTTGGTGGTGTTGTAGCCGGAATGATTTAGACAGGGTTGAGATAGAGGGGTCTTCGGCTATTGCATGAAGGCGGGAGGTACTAGCAGAGCCTCATGCTCTTTATTAGGCAGAATGGATGACAACGCCGTGCTGGTTAGGGTTAGAGACGGAAGATGAAGGTGGAGTCAGGCGCATGTGATGATAGGCGTTGAGAGATTGACCGGCTACTCGGTTCGCCGGGATTTGTGTTGATGGAGAACGGAGGGGATGGCTGAAGTTATGGCGGTTGGGCTTATATGACTACAAGGAAGATATCTTGTCTTGTGATACAGGTGGAGAGAGAAGATGCGGCTATGAAATTTTGATGCTACTTATGCTACGTTGGGATAAGGAGTCGACCCTGTGCGCTGTACCATGTGGCTTTGGTTCTGGTTCTGGTTCCCGTCCGCTGAACCAAGGTTCGGTGTGAGATGAGCTGAGTATTATGGTAGGTCCTGAAAGATGTATACACGATAAGACTTCTCAACTTACTTAGGTTTTGACTATCGACTCCACTAATGGTTTGTATAGTTGAGATACTGGACCTACGCATAATTGCTATCTATAGCGATAGACAAACCGCCATAGATTAGGTTAATTTACTAAGCACGGAGAGCCTTCACCCAAAGAATCTGCTCCAGGTCACTCGGCATTGTTTTCCGAGCGATTTCAGACATAAGGTATCGAGGATCAACATTCCATCCATCCATCGGTCCCCGGATTTGACGGATCAGGAAAGACTTGCACTGGCCGGGCCCGGGCAGCTCCAGCTCCAGGCGTCAGGGGCGCATTCGTCAATGTTGGAGATTGACAGGTTCCTTAGTGGAACTTTCTTCTTTTTTTTTTTTAATTCAGAGTGATAGGCACGCTCTACATGGATGAAGACAGAGGCAAAGCTCACCGGTATTTCTGGCCAGGAGATGAATGCGGAACTTGACTATTGCCGGGGGCGTACACACGTACTGGATCTAGGTACAATGGTTCAGATTTCTTCTAGAAACAAGTCAATTATCTGGCAGATTTCAAGTTCTTTGCATTTCCGTGTTTCTTGTGAGCAGGAGTGTAGAAGTCAGTCCATAGTGCTTAGTCTAGTCTAGCGCAGCGAGGGCACTTCTAGGATGTAGTACCGCAAGGGGTGTCTGTCCACTATAAATATACACATACACATACCTCACCCAGAAATCCGATAATCCATCAATACGACACGAGATAATTATCTAATTTCTGGGTGTTTCTCCAGATCCTTCATTCCGATTAACTCCCGTTCAACTCACAAAGGCTAGATACGGTAGAGCTAGAGCCCGAGCTCGAGCACGGCCTCACATCCCTTGCATCCGGCACGGCTCCACCCAACGCGTTCGGCGTTCTTGCCGGGTCAGGGGCAATAATATTGATGAGTGGAATGTGACAAGACAGCAGACTATGTAGTACTATGCAGTGGTCTTGCAGGGTTGAGAGATAGGATTTTCTCTATATGCGATATGAAGGGAGAGATTTTTGATCTGTGGCTTCTGATCCGCTTCTTCAATGTATGGCATGAGAGATTCCTGTGGCTGAGGATTAGGGGGTTTAAAGGGTCGACTCATCCATTCTGCTCCCTGGAAAGGACGGTCTGTCTGAATGTTGGCCTGGGAAATGTCTCCAGACATACTTTGGCTTGGACGAGTATTCTTCAACTGCAATGAAGGACATACCTATAGTAAGTATAGTATCTCTGAATTGTGCCTAAGTCGAGATATACGTCCAGTCGGGTCCCTTGTGAAGGTTCCACATAGTCAGGTACCGCGGTCCTTCACACAACATTACCAGTGGCCTCGAACTACACTCGAGACTATCACAGGGTAAACACCTTTACTTTATACTGAGTAGCAGAGAATGAATCAGTCCTTATCCACCGCTATAAGGCGTTGTAGTGCTGTCTGATCATCCTGGTTGCAAATCTGGATGCTGACTGGGCTCTATGACAATAGGAGTGGACTTCAGGTTGGGGGTTTCCAGCCCTAATCTAGCCTTTGAGCTTAATTCCAATTGCCTCAGCGCGAGAGGTCGGTAGGTAGGAACTTTGACAGGCTCTCCATGACATCCTAAACTGCTGTCTACTCAGCCGTGCCTATTTTTCCTGCCCCAAATCCCTGGTACCTTGTTGCCATCAGGTAAGTTATCACTAGAATTCTCTATTCATGCACATGCAATCAGCTCTGGTGGTGTGGAAGATTGGAGCTTGAGATTGTAGGCTCGTGGAGGGAAGTTTTCTGGGGTAATCTGCTTAGGCTTCTGAAAGAGTACCATTTGCAAATCCCTGGCCTGCTTTTTTGACGTTTTATTCCGTTCGATGTCCAATGGTGATTGTATACCAACGTTCCCTAGAGCTCATACACATCCCTGGATCTGGGTCGAAATTGATATATATGCGCCACTATCGAACATGTAATAGATGATATCCGTCAGTTGAAACAGATAATGCTGTTGTAAGGGATTAAATTGATCTGCTCGAATAAGCGAAATTTCTCCATGAAGCACCGTACTCCATTGGGTCCTAAAATCAATAACTCCAATCCAGTCGTAACGTAACCACATCACACTGACTTCTTCGACACGGCCCTTCCCAGACTCGTGCCCACCTCAACATCCACCGCAATCGCCTTCTTACTCGGCTCGATCAAATCCCGATCGAACTCGATCCGGCCCTTCTGGAACGCCACAATGATACTCGACCCGCCGAACTGGAAGATCCCCAGCTCATCGCCTTTCTTGATCTTCGCCCCGGGCTTCTGCCACTTCTCATTGATCCTATCCATCACATCAGTATTCGAGGTGTACCTAAAACAAGGAAAAGGAGACATACTCCACCGTCCCAACCTGACTCGCCCCAATCGCCACAAACAGCACCTCGCCAAACTCCTCCGTCTCAATCACGACATAATCCCTCGCATTCCTGGTCAAAATATCCACCCCGCTGCGAATCGCCAACGGATCAACCTCATAGTAATCCCCGGGCATGCTGCGAAACACCTTGATCGTGCCGGTGACGGGGCTATGATAGCGATGGTAATCCTGCGGCGACAGACGGAAGCTCGCGACGGCGCCGTCGCCAAACTGCGGCCCCAGCCGCTTGTCCATGACCAGGTTCGTGATGGAAAAGTCCTCGCCCTTGATCCAGATCTTCTTGCTCTCGGCGACTTCCTCGTAGACGACGACGCGCGAGTCCGCGACCACGACGACGGAGGCCGGGTCGTCGGGGGCGTGGATCGGCCGCGTTCCGGGCTTGTGGTGGCGGATGAAGAAGTTCTCGAAGGTGTCGTAGGCGTTGATGTCCGAGGGATCGAACTCGTCCATGTTGATGCGGAAGAAGTCGACGAATTGCTTGATGCGTTTGGCGGAGGCGGGGGTTGCTTCTTTTTTGCCTACACTCAGTTTTCAGTCTTTCTGTTGATTATACCTCTGTATGGTGGAGGAATGGAGTACCCTCTTTAATGGCACTTTCGTGCATGTACAGCCTCATCGCGTGGGTCGTGTCCAGCCAGGTCATTAGTGGGTTGAAGAGGAGCAGCAGCTTGCATTTCTTCCAGAGCGGTTGCTGCTCGCGCATGTATTTTCCGGTCTACCTGGTGTATCAGCCTTGCTATTGCTGCTTAGGTTGATTGGAGGCACTACCTTTCGGTTGATGGTGAGCCATCCCACCTCCCGATTTTGGATCTGACAATTAGCTTCGTTGGAGTTCACTGTTGGGGAAGACGTACCAAGTAGACCCAGGAGAGCAGGTAGTCTACAATTCTGTGCAAGAGTGCAAGAATGCCCATGGTCGTGTGCAGTGATTTACAGGTGAGTCTTGGTGTGGGGGAATTTTGGATTTGTACCTGGAGTTGAGTCCTAGATTGACGAGGGCAGAAATGATATCATCACCACCTGAGGTCATTATGACATCCTCTCCTAACAATCCAATCCAATGCAGAAAAACTACAAACAATGCAACTTCATATTCTATTTCCATTCCTTATCATTTTCAAAGACCAGCTCCGTAGAAATAAACAATGCACCCAAACTCCATCCATCCCAACCTAACAACAGACATGACACCATCTAGTCATTCTGACCCATCATCCTATATCCAACCCGTCAGCACTCCCAATCATCAACAAGAACTAAACAAGAGAGAGAAAGGACGGCATACCCCCTAAGCTTATTCCACCCAGGCAAAGTATCCCCCCCACCGGGCTTATGGTTCATGAAGCTCGCATCCTCCGCCGTCGACGGCAGCGGGCCTCCCGCCTCCGCAAACCGACTCAGATACTTCTCCTCCGCCGCGCCCTTCTGCTCCTTCATCGAGGGGAATTCGCCGTTCAGGGTCGCCAGCTTTGAGCCGCTGTCGCTAGAGCCGGGGAGGTTGCTACTCTGTTGCACACCGTGTCAGTTAACACCAGTAGATTTTTTGAATATGTCAAGTGAAGCAAAGATAAGATAGGAGTTGCGACGTACGATTCCTTGAATGCCGCCCTTGATAAAGCCCGAGTCGCCCCAGCCGGCACCGCCGCCGGAGTTGTTGGCGGGCGTGGGTTGGGCGCTGGCGCCGCCGCGGGTGGATGTCGTGGGCTGGTTGCCCGAGGGGGTGCTGCCTGATCCTGAGAGGGAGGACATTGTGGTTGTAATTCAAGAGGTTGGTAAATGGATATGTAGAAGAAAGCAGTAGTATGGTAATTCAATGTAAGAATGAACAAGGGGTGTGATTGTATGCTCTCTGGGCATTATATAGATGGTGCCGGGGGATGAAGTCATAGAGCCGTCAATCGCCACGAGCTAGAGCTACCTTACTTAGCAGGTCGAGGTCTGGTCCAGGTCGAGTCGATACCGGGGTGGGATGGATCCACCGAGACGTAGTGATGGCGATGTCCATGGTCAGCCAATCGTTCGGAGTAGATGTTGGGCAACGCCTGGGTGTACAGCTATGATGAACCTGCTGTCCGCCCTCTGTGTCTGCACTTAGAGTTAACATGTATCACCAAAGTAACCTATCTGATATCTTAGCAGAATTACCATAGAATGTGACACATATCTACAAGCACCAGGCTTTCCCAATGACCATCAAGACCCTTCCCGACTGGAGGTTTCTCTTACTCGTCCTGACTTGCCCCCGATCTCCTCTGATTGCTCTCAAACCTCCTCACCTTGAAAATCGGTTGGCACCACCACTAGTAAACGTCGCCTTCACACCCCGGGGCCGAATGAACCGATTCCTTAACCCAGATAGAAACCTGAATCGCTCCCTCAAAACTCCCACAAATATAAAGACCATGGTCAGCACGAATTCTAGAGGTCCAACGGAGCAAACACGAATGAATAAGCAAGGGATAACTTGCCTATAGGGGCCTCCTTCAAGATAAGTTCGTTTTGAGCCTCGTTCCCTTGCCCTTCCTTATACCCGCAGCCGGGTCAAGTTTTGCAATCTAGCGGCCCTCGTTACTGCTATTACCACACATTCCGTCTACAAAAGCGGTCGTTCTGCTCTGTCAATATAGACCCAGAGCTCCTTTGCTTCCTCCTCTGTCAACTCTTCGGATTCTTTAAAAAGCCGGAACAGTTCGTTGTGTCTTGCTTGCACTTTGCTAAAGTTAAGCTGGGGCGATATCCAGCCGTCATCATCTGAATGCAACAACTCCTGCGTATAGGTTTTTAGTTTCTGCCAATCCTTGTACCGCGAAAGCTCAAGCCTGTGCCTTAGTAAATCGTCCCTTGAAATTTGGTACGGACAAGGTCCAGAGAACCCTAGTTCGCGCCAGTTTTCAGAGATCTGGACCAGAGCATCACGAAGCGGGATTATTCCGTCCTTCCACGTGTTTTCAGTAGAGGACAGTAACTGTTGTACGGCTGTGTCGGCGTCAGTCAAGGCCCGGTATGACTCCAAGCAATTCTTAGCCAGTGCCGCTTCGTAACATTTCGATAGTATCGCCTGGTCTCTTTCGGCTACCGCAAAAGCTTTCTCGTCCGAGTCCATGTCGTCAAAATCTGGCGGCAGGTTCGGCTTGACAACCCCGATTTCGTAATTTTCAGGAGGGCTAATGAAGGAGGGCCACTGGACTTGCATGAACGCAGGCATGATAGACACGAATTGCCAATCTATTATGCCGACGATTCTGGTAGGGTCCTTGCTGCAGACAAAGATATTGCCCAAATGCAGGTCTCCATGCCACAGGGTTGGTTTCGAGAAACGCTCAATATAGCCCACAAATCTCGGTATAATCTTCATCGCAGCTTCCAGAATGTGGATATGTTCGGGTCTAGTGCCGAAATGGGGTCCTCGAGGAACAAGCTTCGAGCGTTGCACATGCGCAAGGCCTCGATGAGCCAACGCAAGAAAAAGCTTTGCAAGAGTCGACCCTATCCGGGTACGCATGTTAGCCCGGAATCAGTAAAAGGATAGAAGGCGCAGATATGACGAACATGGGCCAGCGCAGTCCTGGTTGCCGGTCTGTGGAAACCACGACGCATTATACGCGGGGCCAAGACAATAATCGTCGTTGATAGGAATCACTGGACTTCCGTGCTTGATTGAACGACGGAAATACACATTTCCATAACCAGGAAACTCCAGCGAGGCCAGCTGACATTCCAGTCGAACCAGGTTTTGAATCATCCTGAACTGTTGCAGCTGATTCATCTCACCCCATACGTCGACTAACTGCCTCCCGTTCACTTTCTCCATGACAATGTACTCCGACCCGACAGGATTCGAAGAGTCGGAGCTCCATGCAAGGACTTTGGAAACAGGAACAGAGGTTTGAGATCTTACTATCGAAATAATCGGCATTAGCATGGAGATCGCTAGATGGCACAAAAACCTTACTATATTCCAACAAAGCTGCTTCAGATGCAGTGCTATGCTCAGCAGGCACAACCAGAGGACACGGTATCTTCGCAATAAGCTCTTTTCCATTTTCGGCTGTCATCAGCAATGCTTTGTTGAAGCCACCCTCCAATTTATCAATCTTTGATATCGGGGAAGACACAGAGGGCACAGACGAAACCACTGCACAGAGAGCCTCGAGATCAAATTTGGCATAGCGTTTGGATACTTCGTACTTCTCATTGACTAGAAATCGTCCGTTCGTGTATTCGAAGAGCTGTTCAGGCTGAATAGGCTGTCCTGAGCAAATATCATCAGACAGAAAGGTTGCTGCGATTCGAGGGGCATACCACGACTGGTTAAAGAGATGTTCTTGGATTGGGATTTGGGAGTTAGCAGTGCCTGTTTCACAATTCTGCTTCGTATTCTGTACATGGCTGTTATTCACCACGGGGCCTGACATGGATGAAGATTGCATGGTTTTACTTTCCGGGTTGACAAGATGAGTCCCAGGATCTAACAGTCAGGTGACCCAGACCACAATGAGAACACTAATATACTCTCATTAGTATTTTGTGAAAGGGATCCTGACTGAGCCTGTGCAGTACAAATCATGTGCTCCTAGGCAGCAGCTTGGTCCCCCAGGTGTTGTTCTGTTGCTACCTAAGCGGCATCTGTTGTCATCAGTTGGTGGAAGAAGCCTGCGTTTTCCGTCTACTGGCTGATAATTGTGGATGTATGCCCTTAATGACTTGACCAGTGAGGACAACAGACACTACACGTTGTATATACAAGGACAAGACTGCAGATCTTTGTACAAGGCTGGTATCAAGCCCTGAAGATTGTGCGGGTGCTAAGTACTGGAAAGCCTCACGGATCCCTCACACGTCCAGGTGCATTTTGGTTTGAGAAGCTGACTATTCTGCCGCATCGCATCCTTGGTGGAGGCTGTAAAATCGGGGTCTCGCGCGATAGGCGCCATGATACTAAATTTTCTCGACGTATCCCGAGCTGGAGGTGTGCAAGTAGACATCCCGGGATGTGCTCGAAGCCTGAGCTGAAGGAGCTAGATAGTACAATGGACGCGGTGCATCAGAGCCAGCGACCAGACTCTGAAGACTCGATGGAACCATAGGTCCCGAGCTTCTGGGCGAAGGAAGATCAGGTCGATTGTGCTCCACTCTCGTGCAGAATCAGCGACAGGATGTGGATCTATTGACCGACAATCGCATTTCCCTGGCCACACTCGAGTTGATCTGACGGGGACTATTTCCTCGTGGGAAAGGCACGAGGTCCCGCGCAGGATTGATTACAGACTTGAGTATGTTGACCATGGGTATTGTCAAGAGCCTTCATGAGAGCCGTGAGCTGGACTACAGTCTATCCTGCTGAACACAAAGAGAGAACGAGAACACCTGAGTCTATAGATTGCGGTGGAGCGCCTTCAAACACGTAGCTTATTTTCAGGTCGCTATAAGTGGGGGCCTCATCGGAAATAGTTCTGATCATCTGCAGCAGAAGACAATAATTGATATGGGTCGATCATCTCACGGCGCTAGTAGAATGAACGCGGTGATGCAAGTCCTGGGCTGGCTGAAGAATGGGGCAGAGCTTGCAATTCAGTGATCCTGCACAGCTGAACCCTTGACGGACGCTCAGACCCAGGACTTAAAAAGGTATGTACGGCCACTGGGCATGAACTCCAGCTTCCCGGTAGACCCTTCAGATCTGATATCGTCAACTTGGATCCCTTGGACGTGCTCTCCCAGAGCAACGAAACAAAACCCCGTCGCAAGTTCTTATACCAACCCTTCATGCCAGCTGGCCTGCAATACATCCCCCGTCGGCTTAAATCAATCCCAGGCCAGTGTATCTCCTGAGACCTCTTCCTAGCAAATCCAACATGTCCACGGACCCTGTCCGAATCCTCATGCTTCATGGTATCCACCTCCCCCTCCACATACTCAGCCCGAGACCAAGGATCCTAACATTCGCAGGCCATGGCGACTGTGGCCAAAAGTTCTACCACAAAACAAAAGGCCTGTGCCACTCTATCCGGACCGAAATCCACTCGCAGTTCCAACGCGACGTGGAATTCGTCTTTCCTGACGCCCCGCTAGCCAGCGCCCCTTATAACGCCGATACCCGGGGCTGGGCGCACGGCGACTACCGGGACGAGCCGCTGTATTTTCTGGAACAGAGCATTGCATTCGTGCTGGAGATCCTTGAAAAGCAGGGGCCGTTCGACGGGGTGATTGGGTTTTCTGCGGGGGCTCTTGTGGGAGTGATTGTTGCTACGATGTTGGAGAGACTGCAATTCCGGCACGGCTACGCTTCTGAGGAGGAGATGTTCTTTAAGTTGCCGGTGCGTGTTCTCTTTTCTTTCGTTCGTTCGAATGTGGCTAACCAAAAGAGTACAGGGCCAAATATCCCACCCCCCATTCCGCTTCATCGTCGCATACTCGGGCTTCATGCTGGGGAACCCAATCTACCGCGACCTCTACCCGCCCGTCATCCATACCCCCGTGATGTGTTTCACGGGCCTGCTGGATCCCGTCGTCCCCGGGTCTCTGACCATGGCGCTTGCAAAACGCTGCGCCACCTCGACAGTACATTCCTTCTGGGGCACGCATTACGTTCCCCGTACGCGGAGCTCGTACCATCTGACGTCGCAGTGGGTGGTGTCCCGGTTGTTGGGCGTTGAGGATGGTCCCATTCATGGGCGGGAAATGCCACTGTATCAGCGCGGCAAAGGCAGGACGATAGAACCGGGCTTTGATTGGTTTGTCAACAGCTCTATTTTCTGGGAGTGAGCTGCTGGGTTTGGTTGGTTTAGGTCGGACTTGGGATGGTCTTTTTCGGTGTTCTGGTGCTGGCTGGATATTTATACATAGGTAATAGATTGCGTTGCTTTGGATTCAGCGTTGTTTTATCTTGTGGACGGTTTGATTTGTTGAATTGTATGCTTCTTGTTTAGTGAAATGCATCTACACAGCTTCCACTTCAAGGAAGGGCCAGCTGGAACTGGAGAATCTGCACAGTCGATATGAGATGCCTTGGACAATGTGATAGTCGCGCCTGAGAAACCCCCCACACCCCTTTGGATTCCTCCGACAGTTGGGGGATGGGAACCGGAGGAATATAGGTAAGTATTCCAATAGTATGATTAGAATCTACAAAGCCATCCAATTTTTAACTACGCCCCGTCTGGAAGAAGTGTCCGAGATTTCTTGAAAAGCCCAGGCTACTTTTTCTTTAAGCTCCAGCGCCAGGTCTTGAAGCTGAAAGTGACGGGCTCCAGGATATCCATCGTACCAGGTAGATAAAAACCGCATTCCACCCAAGCACCAGAAGCTAGCTAGCTAGCTAGCTTGCTACATTGTCCAGACCAATTCCCCCCCACCTCGGACAAAGGGCAATTTACTGTTAGCACTTATCCAGCTGTCACGACTCACCCCTAGTTGATCTGATCTGATCCGCTGGTCCGCCCCCCCGCCCACCTGTCCATGCACTGCGCTGATCTGCAATGGAGCAAACAAGGTACTCAAGAAGTAAGTAGATGCTGTCTAGTCTGAAATGACTCAGTTTTTAGTGCACAGACTAGGATACCTGAATCATAACATTAGTACTACGTACTACTGGTAGTTAGTACTAGACACGGGATCTACTCACCGAACCAGGGATCTCGTTGACGATCGGCCGGCGGGATCCACATGATGGACATAAATGATCTGCACGGTCTTCAGCTGGGATTGATCGTAGCCAGGGTTTGTACTTTGTAGAGCCTGATGGGTTCCAGGGTTAGGCCTACTAGGTATAGATGTATTTCGTTGAAAGTCAGCACATGATCTATGGTAGGCTCTTACTGATGGGTGGATGGAGTAGGGTTATAAAATACAATAGTTTGCTGTATTCTAATATACATAATAAGTTACTTAATATAATATGTATAAATATATGGAAGTTTGTAACTGGTTATATATATGATTCAGAACTAGATAACTAATTCCATTTTTTAATAGATATATTTAGACCCTAGGAGAGATAGTATAGATAGATAGATACTGTTTCTTGATAGTATGATCTATAATTTTACCACTAAGTACTCCAGCCATTTATTTATTTTATTGATCTTCATGACGGTTCCACCATGAAAGCTATAATTCTATAATTCTATATTTTTCCAACGACGGCTTTACTAGACACAAGAAGATAACCTCCCGGATCTCCACTTCCTTCATATAATAGGTATCTATCATCTGCACTGCAGTAGCGTGAAGTCATTTCAGCTGACCATCTCACAGATGTAAATGCCACCTTCAACAGGAGATTGAGTAGATACCCAAAGGCCCAACTAACGAGGAACTCGCCGTCTCCAGATCAAAGGGGATCGAGGAGCCGTGCCGATTCTGGTAAAGAACCAGCCTCGGGGGCATGTACATAGTGTACAGTGGAGCTCCTGTCCTTGGATCGACAGTGACAATTTCGTTTGATCGTCTGGCTGTTAACTACTGGGCAAAGTCGATATAGTCTAGCTACTGACGTGTACCCGCCATCAGAGCCAATTTCTCTTTAGGTCCTGCGGTGTTGGCAGCCATAGCTCTTCTCCCTCCCATTTTTAAAAGTACAGGAGTGGATTCACGACCAGCAACATTAAGGTAGCTCTAGATTGTTTCACGAGTCATGGGTATGGAGCCAGTACCTCTGAAATGAGTCTGCATTGTTTGGGTCTTCTCTATGAGAGAACCTCAGCAGGTGGCCTTCTGGGCTGAAGCAGAGTTCCCCAGAATGTAAGGTAGAGGAATTTTAAGACCCGGTTTACTAACAGGATAGCAGACCCCATCATTCTGGAGCCCCGGTCACCGAAAGACAATGTCATCCCCTAGGCATTGTCCACGTATCCAAGTTGCTGGTTGCATACACGGGCACTACATCTCCTTTCCAGATAGGAAGTTCTCATAATACGCACACTTAATAACTAGTCATATTTGCCGGTATGGTATGATATTCTTTAATCATGCAGAAACTCCTTACCGCAATCCTTGTCCAGCTCAAGTGCTGCTTGGAAATTGGCAGGAGTTCTATGCGCAGCTAATGTAGACATGTCGGAAATGACGTGCTAGCAATGTCAGGATAGGAACAGTTATGAGCTTTCAGGTAAGAAGTATTATACCGGGCGTATGTGGAGGGGGGCTTAGATCGCTGAGCAATGCTAAAGGTGACTTGGAGACAATACATTAACGATAATAAGCTATTGGTCAGACTGCTCTTGTCAATAAAACTGGTGAAACACTAGATGTCCCCGCCTGTGTGCGCATAAAGGATAGAAGAAGATGGTGCGAGGGAATTTTGAATTGCTGTTATCTGCTCGGATGGACAGCGAAGCACGTTGCATATCAATAGACAGAATTACCCTTCTGTAACCAGGCCATTGCAACTACTGGATAAAAGAAGGCGATGAGGCAAGTGTGCATGATCAGAAACGAAAGGCGTCCAGGACTGGCACACATGACGGTAGAGATAGTCAGTAATGTGCATCAGATACTACCATGGAGTTTGTTCCACCGGGTATACATAGCAGCGGTCCAAAAAGCAGCAACAGAATGATTTTCGCAGCGTTGCCTTTCTATTGGCCATTCGTATCGTGCATTGTATATGGATGCAGCTCAGTCCAATATTTTGGTCTCGCCATAATAATTTCAGAGAACAAGGCTTGGGAAGGGGGTATGTTTTTACCTTCCGTATATATTGCCGGAGACAGGAAATGGGGTCGCTAACCTATCAATTACGTACACCTACAGCAGACCCTCGACCCAGTCATTCAGGAGGTGAGGGCTTGCATCAATTCAAGGATCTTCGGCCTGTTATTTTATAGCTGTCCCTGATAAACTTCTAAAAGGCCGCTGATTAACAACTTGGCCCCTATAGATCAGTGGTAGATCGTTTCACTTGTAATGAAAAGGTCCGTCGTTCAATCCGGCGTGGGGGC
>MU628554.1:27021-69754 GCA_025688805.1 Aspergillus egyptiacus | reverse complement strand
TCGGTCGACTGAAGTACATGAATGAGGGCTCGTTGCACCTCTACGATCAAGTAAATAGTTGCTAATAAAGACTCAACTCCTCAACTCTTACCACCCTAGGTTCGATACATCGTATGGTCGTGGGCCGCTGAAGACGGAGATAGGGGTTGGGAAGGTCATTAAGGGTATTACCCCGTTATCTCTCTCTCTCTCTCTCTCACACACACACACACACACTGTATGTAGAATCTTGCACTAACGAAAGATCTGTCTATGTCTGTCTAGGCTGGGACGAAGGCGTGCAGCAGATGACGCTGGGCGAGAGGGCGATTTTGACGATTTCAAGGTGGGACTTTTCATCTCATTTTAGTTCCCCTCTCCTTCTTCTTAAGTTTGCTCTATGTGTAAACCTACCCGGGGGGGATGGGGGTGGAGCTCTGGACAGGGTTAGGTAGGTTATTCGGCTCCGGATACTGATGCAGTTCTGCAGTGAGTATGGATATGGCTCGGGTGGGTTCCCGGGGCTGATTTCCCCGGATTCGGGGTTGGTCTTGTATGTCGCTTCTCTCTGTCTCTCTCGTTCCTTTTGGCATAAGAAGAAAGAGATGAGTGGTGAACTGCACTGACTGCGTTTATCTAGTGAAGTCGAGTTGAAGATGATCAACCGGAAGGGGGTTTGAGTTGAGTGATGATGGTGAAGTTGGGGTATACCATGTGTGGTGATCTTCAGTTCATTTTATTCAAGGGTGAAAGGCGGAGAGTCAGAGGAGTTTGGTGTTATTTCTTTTACTTTCTTGGATTCTTTTCTGGTTTCAACTTGGTTAAGAATTTGGTTTCTCTGATGAGATCAAGCCCGGGAGAAGCTGTTCTGGTTGCGATATTGAACATAGATTCTGACCTGCGCCCTCTCTCGCTGTCAATATCACTCACCACAGACCCTTGTAAAGGCTGGTTGAGGATTTAAGAACCGAGTCTGCCTCTGGCTCCTGCACCCTCTCCTCGCGTAAGGGGACATGGGCCCCTCAGCGTCAGCACTATCGTAGCAGTTCCTAACGCGGAATGGTATTAATATACGACATTCCATCTGCGCGGTAATCGTCATCCTCTACGTAGCTCTCGCTCTTCGGGAGACGGAAGACAAAATTCGAAGGTCTCGGACTGGTTGTATATTGAGGCCAGCCCGGTATACCGGGGACTGCTCCGTTACCAAAGTAAGAAGACGGCACACGTAGGTAGAGCTTCCTTGAGTATCAAATGACGTACCTCCATGCCCATTCGGGTCCAGATCCACCACAAACGACGTCCACATTCTCGCTGCGAGGTTCGCGAGATCCAAACGAGCAGGATCATCTCCTAGCGGAGTGAAGTTTTGGGCAGGGTTGGCAAAGACGAAGGGTATCTGGCGTTTAGAGTCAGCTTTGATCTAAAATTGCACAATTATACACAGGAATTTGAAGACGTACCTCAGCAAAATGGCCAACACCGATGGTGTCCGTGTCATTGAGAGCCGGCACATCCCACCGATATGAATAGACTGGCTGCTTGGATTTCGCCAGTGTCTCCGCTAGGAGCCGTCGTGGTGCATCCATGGTAAGATCGCCAGCCATGGATGAGTACCGTTTGTACATCAAGCCTCTCCCTGGCCAGGTAACGTTGCCCCAGCCATAGGGACATCCGACGATAGGATCGTCTGGGTAGTATGTTAAGAGTTTGGTTGCTTGTTCGGCTGTGAGGACCCAGCGTTTGGATGCTAAGCTCGTTAGTACTTTTTTTTATTGTTTATTGTGGAGATGAAGAAGGTATACTTGTGAGCTGCTCAATACACTCCTCATCCGTATCAACGCCCGATGTACCAAAGTTCGTTCCTTCATCTGTATTCGTTCCGAGCAAAACAGGGACCTTTGCGATTCGGCCATTTGTGATGCTGATCTGGGGATACTCTTTGATGAAGGTGCCATCAATGGCAGCGAACCATTCCAGGCCTTCGTAGGCTACGGCGTAGAGCGAGTCAAAGGGTACATCACGAAGACACTGGAGAGTATCAGAGGAATTTGAGCATCTGATTTATTAGCCATGGTTGCGCTTGCGCTGTCCGTGCCGTAACATATAACGTACCCTGCTTTCTCCACGATTCGATCATACATCGGCTGATGCCAGTCTGTGCCGTTCCAGGGAGGACCGACTGCATTACCGGACTCCATGATGGCTGTCTTGGTTAACGTCGTTGGAGCAGTGAGCACTAGAGCGATGTACCTGCTCGGAAGAGACCCTCGTTATTCCCACCGTTAGCGACCAAATGGGCTCCTACGCTATAGGCGCCTCTGTTCATTGTTAGTGGGCTTGCCAAATGTACATTGTTGGTCATACTTACGCCGACTCGCCCCATATCGTGATCTTGTCTGGGTCTCCACCGAACGCTCGTATGTTCTTCTTGATCCAATGCATGGCAACCCGCTGGTCAAGCAGGCCGAGGTTGTTGTTCCCGGATGCCTATGAGATTATTGATCTCAGTATCTCATGATACGATCGAACTGGAAGAGAGACATACTCGAACCTCCTCCGAGTCCAAGAATCCAAACGCTGCAAGACGGTAATTAATCGACACCCCTATCACAGGCTTGCCATTCACGTCTGCCTGCCTGGTAATATAGGTCATGTTGTACCTATCGATCTCAATTAGTCGACTCTCCTTCCCTATCCACAGCCTGCTGGGTATACTGGAGATAGGTATCCTACCTCGGATCCGCCGTCGCCCCCTGCTGCCACCCACCGCCAAATATCCACACCATAACAGGAAGCAAGGCTTGGTCCTCAGCCCCAAGCTCTCGTTTCGGCCGGATCACGTTCAGATTCAGACAATCCTCGCTCAGCCGAATCAAGCCCCTTTCCACGAGTCTATCCTCATCGGAGCCGTACCCAGGACACTCATGGCCGTACTGCGTCGCGTTATACAATACCCTCCCATTGGCCGAATGGCGGACAGGCCCCGAGTCGCTATCTTCAGTAGCGTAGGTTGTTTTCAAGTTTGAGCGAGTGAACCGTGTAGGTTGGTCTGCGTACTTGATGCCGAGGAATAACTCTTGCTCGAACTCGGGGAGGGAACGGCCAATGAAGGTAGTTTCTCTGCCAGGTAGAGTGACTGTTGGGTTTGGGGTCGACGCATGGGCGTTCAGAGCCAGACTGCCGATGGCTAGGAGGGGGAACGAGAGCTTGGATAGGCTATGCCGCATCTTCACTTCTTTTGCATTGGCTGCGCTTCTGTTTGTGGTGGTTGCGTGGGAGATGATGGTAACCATGAGGGGGGTTTTCGTGTCAAGTCCTGCAACTTGGCTAATTGCTGCAGAGCACTGACTCGATTGCTGTGGGGATTGATATGGGTAACCGGGCCATGGCAATTTGGCGATCCTATTTGCAATCAGTCAGTTTGGTGAGACGAGAGAAGAAAACAAGGCAACACCTCTGTGGAGTGGTAGATTATTACAGGTGGAAGAAAGTTATTGCTCTGGAGAACGGGGTTTCCACCTATGTGAGGAGCAAATTCTCCCATGGAAATGCAAATGTTGCCAGCCAGAGTTTCATTTGAATAGTTGGCGACTGACGAAATAACAGCAAATTAATCTAACTAGCGTACACGCCTTCAGCATGGGCACGACCCGCGGCCTTCAAGATCATGCTGGACGGGGCAAGGCTGGGCCTATAGGTAAGCAGAGCCACCCCGTCATCGTCTAGGTACAATATAGAGCACGAGCAAATATCCTGACAATCGAAGAATAGAAAACAAAAGCAGGGTCCTGCTACGCCGTGCTATGCTTGGAGCGTAAAACTGGTTTATATCGCGAAAGGCAAAGGTATCAAACGACATATTAAGCGGCGATGCGTTGGTATGTAGGTATCAAAATGTCTTAATCGTCCTTCAGCCTGTCGGGTCCTGTCCGAGTCCTGCTCGTGCTAGGTGAAGCGCTGGGTTTTCGCACTCTGAGGTTTGATCCATTGGAAAGGTTGGAAGTGGACCGATTGAACTCCGGCCTCCAGCTTGGCGCCCCTAGGAGACCGCCTGAACTTCCGGATTCCACCGAATCATCGAGCTCGATAAGATCCCCATGTCCCCTCCGTCCGTTATCCTGGTATAGACCGTGACTTGGAGAGCCTGCGGTTCCTTGCTGTAGTTCGCTGAAATTCGACTTGGCGCGAGCGACGGTCTTCCTAACCCAGCCTTCAACTGCACCGCCTATGCTGTCGAGACTGGTGGTATTGCTGGATGCCACAGTCGAAGAATTCCCTTCAAGACTGTCGAAATTTGGCGGGGTCTGTTTCGGCGTTAGGTTCGGCAGATGCTGTGCGAAGAATTTGCTCAGGCCATCCATGGCTGGCCCCGGTATGTTTACGCTGCCGTCAAGGGTGCCAACACCCGTTCCAGAGAATTCTAAACCACTTCGCTGGCGTCTATGCCGGCCGTTAGGCTTGGAGTTCGGAAGTCGCAATTGTGAGCAGGCATATAATCGATCGTGTATATCATCGTTATGCGGTGACATCGGCTGAATAGGTGAGGAGGCTGTAGAAATCGTCGGTGTCTGCTCCCGGCCGCGTACAATACCGGAATCGCTATAACTGACGGATTTCCGTCGGGGGCGGGGAAAGAAACCCAAGGCGCGCCGTGGAACACGGCCAATCTGCACGGGCTCGGGAAAGCCGTCAATCTGTACCCATGCCTCGTGTTTCCATAACTGGTCAGACTCCGCTCCTTGGTCGGCGCTCGTCTGCTCCGGGCCTTCTGAAAACGTCGACCGTTCAGGCGTAGATGCTGGGACAATCGAGCTCCCGCTTGTGTCTTCTGACGGCCTGCGAATGTGACTTTTCTCCACGCGGTCAACCCCTCCTTGCGGCCGTACAGGCCGTCCCTTGACCGAACAACAGTCAACCGGCAGAAGGACCGTCTTTCGGGCTTGAATGCTGTCGCTGGGCCAGAAACCGTTGGCCTTTCTGAAGATTGTGGCTTGACAACCGTACCGTATTGTTACACTCGTGATGCTGTCCGTAGGCTGCACCTGATGCACATAAACCAACGCCTCCTCATCTTGGTCCGTAAGCCCTGATTGACCCGTATAGTCACTTGAATCGCGCCGCTTATGTCGAGAGTCGTGACTCCAAGTAGGTTCCGTATCTGCCAATAACAACGCCTCTCTCTTCTTCGCTTGTACCAGCGCTTGTCTTTCCTCTAGAGTCCCTGCTCCGTGCTCTGGCGTTGTCGGCCCCGATGGCCCCCATGTGTTCGATGTACGCGACGGAATCTTGGTGGAGAGTTCGGGGCGAGAGGGTTTCCTCTCGTGGCCACGTGGCACTCCGTTCAACACTGGCCGTGCAGTATCGCTCCCTAGAAGTGACGAGGCCAGGCTCTGCAGCGATGACCAGGAGGCATCTATAAAGTCTACGGCAGCCCGCGGCGACTCAGTGAACAGATCCTGGTGTTTCTTGTCGAGGTTAAACCCACCTAAAGAATTTCCGGACCGGGGTCCGCTACGACTGCGAGACTGTGTGGCTCGCGAAGGGTGGCTCATGGGTATAGGGGAAATGGGTCGCGAGGCCCGAGGCGATGGCGTCGCGCCACGGGAGCGGAGGCTGGGCATTTCTGCAGAGCGCATTGTAGAAAGTCCGGAGGGCGAGAGCGAGGGCTGTCGCCCCTGTGTGTCTTCTTCATCGTCGGTGAACGAAATCAAGCGGCGGGGTCGGAGAGTGGTGGTGGTTCTTTGATTGGACTCCGTAGTCGTTCCGGCACCAAAGTTATCGGCGGAGCCACTTCTGGAACTCATCCCTGGCGAAAAGGTCGGGTAGACGTGTTCTAAGCTCTGCAGAGGAATAATTAACGCTGCGTGGGAGACCGCCGGGCCACAGGCTGCCATCGGACGCCTCCAGGACAGACCGTCATGCAGCGCCGTATCGCATCCGTGTCCTTAATTGGTTTGGGGTTCGGGGAGAAGCGGCGGTATTTGCGGAGATCAGTGTGTAGTATCTTCCGAACCGGGGACGAGAAAGGGCTCGGGCGTTAAGAATTTTGGTGGGTGAACAAGGGGAGCACAGGATACTCCTGGAGTCAGCAGTTGGGGGCGGGATGCGGCAAGAAGACGTTTAGAATTCGAGGAGATTAGCCTCGTGGAGATGATGACGACTCCAGCTTCGTTTAGCTACGGCGGGGCCTCCTCCCGTCGTTTCAAACTCAACTATCTTTGGGGATTCGGATGCTGACGAATTGGAAGGATTATCCAGGAAAGAGTCTACCTACAGATATAATATAACCTTGGTAACAAGATCTCCCTATTCCATTCAGCCTTATTGTTTCACCTGCCATCCCCGACCCGATCTTTGACAGTTACCGATTACGACTGTCTATCACCGGTATGGTACCGTACAGTACCATACACAGGAGGCTTATCATGCATATGTACGGAGTACGTACTTAGTAGGTACTGCTAGTACTAGTACTTGTACTACTAATACTAAGTAGTAAAGTAGAAATATTACCCGGACAGATTACTATCAGTAACTACAGTCTGAACTAAGGTTGCGGAGTTCTCCGCACATGGCCGGGTGGAAGAGACAGCGAGATCTTCTACATACCCTGCGGAGGGCTTTTCCAAACTTTCAATATATAAAAGCCTAAAAACGCTTATTACTCCCTGTGCCGCCTTTCCGACTCGAATTCCGTAAACCCATCGATTCCCCAACCACCCTCTCCGCCAGTGCGGAAGAAGTCAGCGAGAACACCAAGTGCGTAGTAGGTCCCTGCTGTAGCGGCGCCGCTGATCAGCATTCGCCGAAGAATTTTCCTGGACTTGGACTCAGGACGCTTCTCTTTCTTGGTCTTAGACTTAGGACGCGTCTCTTTTCTGGCCTTCGACTTAGGACGGTCCTCTTGGGATTGCTTGGCAGATAAAAGGCTTGACGGATCTCCGGTATAGGAGTCATGCTCTATCGGCTGTTGGACTGTTGCTGCTGCTGCTTCTTGGACGGGGCCTCGGTTGGTGGAGCTTTCTTGATCATCGTCCGCTTTCTGAGTACGAGCGTCTCTGGGTATCTCTCTTCCAGTCTTGGGAGAGTTCTGGAAAACAATGATATTCCCTCCGCCTGATACAATTTCGTATCCCTCTGCATGCATCTGCCTGAGACAAGGTAGGAATTTCGCTGGACTTGCCAAGCGGGTCAACACATCAATTGGATGTGAATGATCGCTTGACGCTTGGATGGATGAGATAGGATCTGCCTCTGTTACTTGGTTGGAAGATGGGTCATAAGCAAAAACGCGATATTCAGCCGCTGAGGATTGGGATGGCACGGCATTAGTTGCGCCTGAAAGTGCCCCTCCCGTACTGGGAGCCACTTCAGGTGGCGATGTGCTTCCCCCTACGTCTGATTCACTCGCGTGGCTGGAGGCGATTATGGTTGACGAATCGGCCGAAGTCGACGCAGCCTCATTTTGGCCGGGTAGAGGCTGGGGATGAAGCTTGTTGTCCACTGTGAAATCTGCGCGGTGAGCTATTGTCCTATCTAAGCCCTCGCGCCGCTCGAGCTCAACCTCAGATTGGATTTTCGATCTCCTCGCCTCATAAGCAGCACGAATGTCGCTTGCGCGTAGCTCTTCTATGTTCCTGTCCTGCTCTCCAATGACTCGCTCCTGGCTTATGGTCGAATCTGTGGGTACGCAGCTTGGTTTATCGCGCCTAGAGAGAAAACCCAATCGGTCACGACCTTCCAGCGTATGGTCGTCTACCAGGGGCGAGTCAGAAGTTGCAACATGGCCAATGTCAAGACTCTCGCCCGTTAGAACCATGCCATCCTGTGATATGGCAGTCCGTTCTTTGCCTGCGAGTGCTGGAAGTGTAGTCCCGCTCTGTGTTTGTGAAGATTCAGTATGGAGTGCTTCAATTAGGGCTTCTGGCCGTTCAAACACGCCCTGTGGAACCTTCTGGTCTGCTTCCAAATCGGAAGCTTCGTTGTGCTGAGCACTCGTGGACGTAGAAGCATGCTCAGGCTCTCTTTGGATCTCAGGTATAGCCGACTCCCCATAGTTTACGACGTTGTCAGTGTCTTGCTTTGCCACAGGTTCGACAACTGGGGACAAGAAACCGTGCTGGTCAGGCCGGGTTTTAGTCTCGCTTTGGATATTAGGTATAGCCGACTCCTCATGGGCTGAGACGCTTTCAGTTTCTTGCTTTGTCCCGGGTTCGACGACCGGGGACAAGAAACCGCGCTGGTCAGGCTGGGACTTAGACTCAACAGCTTGCGTCTCTGGCGTATAGTGCCCGGAGCCTTCTGCGCTCGTCTTGGAAGACTCGGCGGCAACAAGGACCATACGGCCGCTGATGGGGTCAAACTCGTACCCAGCATCCCTCGAGCTTGAAGGCTGGCTTCGTGTCTCACTGGTTTCAGACTCCGGGGACCCTTCTTTAGGGGCCCCTTGACGAACATCTGACTTTACCTTTGCCTTCGCATTGACTGTCTCCGGCGAAGAGTCATCAAACCTGAAGAGCGAGCTTGATGAAGGCTGACTTTGTGTCTCCCCAGTTTCTGGTTCTCGCGACTCCTTCGAAGTACCCTTAAGAATATCCGATTTCACCTTGGCATTCGTGTTGACGGTCTCCGGCGAAGACTCATCAAGCCCAAAGAGCGAGCGATACAAGGAAGAAAACGTATTCTCAAGCTTGGACCCAACGCCAAAAACCAAAGGCTCCAGTCTCCTTCCAAATAAAGCCGCGTACGGATCCGCCTCTACCTCCTTCTTGAACCATTCCATCCGCCGCTGCGCACGGGTTTTCCGGTCCTCCCAGAAATCATTCTCCAGTTTATGCCAGCGTTGAAACTGAGGAAAGCCCGCATTGAAGCTGCTGCCCCATCCCCATCCTGGACTTTGGTATGGCCGAAACTTGTGATAAACTGTCTGCGCTTGATGAGGATGGGGATGTCTTCGTGACCGTGGATGTTGGCGGAAGATAAGCCGTATATTTCTTGCAGGTCGGTCATGGTTGTATTTTCGATGCGAGTCCCCATAAAAGTTACGGACTTGATATGAAACTCTCGGAAGAGCTTGGAGGTGAGCGATCCGTAAGTGATTAGGCAGTCTCCATATGCGTGTCCTTGTAAGTGAGGCAAGAGGAGCCATGTTGGGGGAAAGAGTAGCACCACCGAAAGACACGGCCAAAGGCCGTTTGGATCACATTGAAAATAGACAGTAGCCACAGAAGTACGGAAATCCGACCAAAAAGATCATTAGATTTGGTCGGAGCTGCGAGAATTCGATGGAGAGCTGCGAGGGTACCTGTCGCAGCTGCACTGTGGAGGAGCTCTTATCAAATGCGGGGGTAGCCAGGTAGGACGGGAGTAGGTAGTCGTTCCGGTTCCAGTGGCGAAGCCTGAGTCAGCCAAGCAATCATGAGCATGCGGTGTGGATCATGTTCTATTTGACTCTCTTCCATGTAATATAGGGTATTATTCAATATGGCATTTCATATACACTGGTCTATCATCAAATAATTAGTCTTATATCTCGAGGAGCGAGACACCCAGACCACCAGGATCATCAGCTTCCGGGTCGTTTGTAATAAAATTGCTCCAGAACTTCAAGCCTTCAATGCCCTCTTCTCTACAAAGGACGCCCTTATCCTCAGCCATTTCCAATTCTTCAGCTGCAACTCCGACACTCCATCTGAAGCGTTGAGCTGCCGACTGCGCTGTCACTGGGCCGCCAAATAAGCGCCAATCCCAAGGAACCGGGTCAACAGGCGGAGTACGGCGGAGCTCGGCCATCCAGTCCTGGAGTTGTCGAATGGTCTTTTCGTCGCTCCAATCGTACCTTTGCACTACTAAAAGGCCGCTTTTGAACCGTCGCAGTCGAACGGGCAGCTTGAGTTTCTCCCAGAGCTCCGCGGCTCTCTGAAAATCCGAAGGACTTACCAACTCAACTCCATTCCGTGAGCGGTTGAATACTGCCCAGAGATCGATCAGACTTATGATGCCACCCTCTTTCTGAAGGACACCCTTCCGGTCGTCGGTGAGATATTCTGCCAGATTTCGTGACAGTTCTGAGAGATATAGGTTGCCAGCGCTGGACCCCAGCATATCTTTAGTAGTGACCATTCCTAAAGCTGCAGCTGACTCGGAAAGGACAGCGCTGGTCTCCGTAGAGGTTTCGCCGTTCGCCATACCGGACTCTCTTGCAAGTGTCTCTGCGAGAGCAACTATCTGTTTAGCAGAAGCCATAAGCGCCTCGAGATCCTCGAAAGCATTGCCGATCACGAGTTCATTGTTTTTACGGGCTTCAAGTCCTCGCTGTTCCAAACCAGCAATCCCGACCCCGGGCGATCTGGTCTGGATAGGGGTAGAAACACCCATAGTTATTCCTGCCAAATCAGTCGAAGATGTTGGCTCAGACTGCGACGGCTGCTGCGGCGCCGGAGGCGCATTGTAGAGCAACCATTTGCGCTGAATCAATGCACCCTTGAGCCGCTCTAGAAAGACCTTCTCACCTCCTCCCCGGAAGGAAAGTTTGATATGATCGCTTACACTGGTATTCCGAATGTTTCCTTCTTCAAACATCGGCGCTGGAGAATCTGCTCGGTTTGGATCAACAGAAGCTCGTAAATGGTTCACGGCTACCAAAGAGGCGCCGCACATCTCGCATTCATGGAGAGAGGGATGATTCATGAATGTACACCGTGGACATGTTACCGATCCTTTCCCATTTGGCGCATTCTTCAGCCCGCTGCCCTCAGACAGCGATACTGGCACTGATTCAGACACAGAAGGAGTTATAGAGCAGCCTTCCCGGCTGGCGGCTGCGGCGATAGCAGCCTTTAAAACAGTCGTAAAAGGGGGTTTAATGCCACAGGCAAGACAAGGCGGTATTGGGGTAGAGTTGGTCGCCGTAGAAGGGTCGAAATTGGAGGGTACGGGGTTGGAGAACGAGCATATCGGACACACCCAGGTGGCGCTCACAGGTTTGGGCGGCGGTGGTGTATAACTTGGCGTCGATGTCTGAGAGAGGGGAGACTGCGTGCCTCCTAACTGTGATTTCAAGGGTCCCGGTCGCGACGGACTTGCACCAGCGCTTGGAGCTCTGTCCGCGTTCTTCGGGGGCTTGGGGTATATGATGATCTTTGGGGATGACTTCCAGAATCCCGCCTGACGAAATGAGCATAGAGCCTCAAAGCGAAACTAGGAACCACTATACTTGATACTCCGCTCTGTCAATCTCTTTCAGGTCAATGCCGACAGAGTATTTGCGCGGCTCGTCGACGGCGACGTAGCAGACTCGGTGTGAGGTAAGGTAGGCATGGCCGTTCTGATAGTTGGCGATCTTGTATTTTCTATCAGGTACAGTAAGACATATGTTAGTTCATCCAGTCCGAATAAATAGCATAAGAGGCTCCGGCGATCAGAACGATTGCGCCGCAGCAACTGTCGGAATCCCACTCACCCTTCGTACAACCCCACGGCATCTTGGACGAAGAGCAAAGTCTCATCGGGCAGTAGTGAAGGACGAAGCGCGGTGGTCAAATCCAGAGTCTTGAAAAACATCTAGAGACACCGCCGGCATTTCTGTACAATTCGACTTTCTAACAGAAGAAACCTTCAGAAAGAAGATGTGAGTTGAGGGGCACTGGGGCAGTCATCAAGACGTCGCTTGGCTGACATAAGTGTTGGAGAGCCGCTGCTTTCTAGATCCGGACTAGTTCCATTCATATACATCGCCGACTCAGATAGCAAGTCTACAACTTCTGATTTCTGATATTCATAGCAAACGATATAAGAAAGACGCTTAAACACATAGTTATAGAGCCTCTCAGTAAAGTCTTCCCGCAGTTCCCATGTCGCAGCTCGCAAGTCACAGTTTCGCACCCTGTGTCTTCTCAAGCACAATGGCAGAGACCAACTTAGCAGCTGCTAGAGTCTCTTCATCTTTGAAGTGCTTGCCAACCAGCTGTAGTCCAATCGGGGCCCCAACATATCTCTCAGGCGCATACTTCTTCCATTCTCGCTCTTCAACCGGACTCCGGGGCTGGTAGGTGCTATCTGGCACGTCCAACTGTGGGTCCACAGTCAATCCGCTTGGGATGACAGCAGCAGGCTGGTCGAGGATGTTCCAGATTGCTGTGTAATTCCAGTATTGGGACTCGCCTAGAACGCTTGCCACACCAACATACGCTGGACAGAGAATGAAATCTACGTTCCGAGACTTCATGACCGCGTGATATTCATCTCGGTAGCAGTCACGCTGGTGGTTAAGCTCCCAGTTTTCGCCGATTGTCAGTGGCTCCGGGCGGCTATACTGAAAAGCCCATTTGGTGAGCGGAAGCATGGGTTCGCCCGACTGTTCAATGAGGGCACGTTGGCTGGCGGCAGCATCGGGGAAATAGAGTGAAGACTTCAATTCGTCAGTGACATCTGCGAAGTCATCTAGTGACGCGTGCTTTACTTACAACTATGTCCCAACCATGGTCATGCTTATAGGGCTTCCAGTCGACCACCTTAATGCCAGCAGCTAGGAGCTTCTTCTGGGCGTAACTGAGAGCCCGGGTAACTGGGGGATGGGGCCGAACGCAGCTTGATTTTATTAGTCCAAAATATAAGAGCGATAAAGTATTCCGGAAGTTACCCATCATCCCACATAATACCCACTGTTATATTTTTCGTCGGCTCGACCTTCCTCCAAGGCAGTGGCACCAGAGATGTTTCTACATCCCACGGTTCTTGGGCAAGAACTGCACGCTGAAACAGCTCCATATCCTCGACGGATTGACTGGCAAGCGGTCCAATTACGCCAAGAATAGATTCATGTCCTGGCTCAGGCATCTGGAGACCGCTACATGGGTTTCTGCGTGTTGTCGGGCGAAAACCATATGCACCACAGAATGCCGCTGGGCCTCTGATTGAACCACCAATATCCGTTCCAATACCTAACGGGGCACACTTGAACCCCATAGATGCCCCTTCCCCTCCAGAAGAACCCCCAGGGCTCAGGGTACGGTTATAGGGGTTTACAGTCGTCCCAGTGAGGTTATTACTGCAACATAGATGCTTGTGCAATTAGTCGACTTCCCAGAAGAATCCTGATCATGACGGGTTAGGTCTTACCATGAGAGACTGAGGCTGATTTGTTCTCACATGGAACACTGCACCTGCTTTCTGAAGGCACTGGAGAAGGAGAGCATCTTCAGTTGCTATGTTATCGACCCTGGAACTGGGTCAGTAGTTGGCGAGAGTGACATTGACAAAGAGCCGTACGAAGTCGCATATCCCCCGTTCAACGTCAAGCCTTTGATACCGACATGTTCTTTCACACTGATAGGAACTCCATGCTATCCAGGGTGAGTATCAGAGAGTTTGTGGAGCAGGGGGATTATCAATCATACCAACGGCCCAACCAGCGTTCCTGTCTCTTTGTAGTGCTTGTCCAGCTCTTGGGCTTGTGCTATGGCCTTTTCGGCCATAAACTCAGTTGCGAAGTTGAGCTAATGGTGGCTGTGAGTAGCTGGATGGAATATTGAGTGTGCGCCTATCAACCTACCAGTTGATGCCCTATAACAGACCGTTTCAGGAAGGCGACAACTACGCGTTCCGCGGTGAGTCTACCCTTGCCCATGGCAGCCACAAGAGCAGTGGCAGACATCTCCGTGATGGAAAGCTCCTCATCAGTGAGGATACCAGACTTGCGCGGGAAATCCACCACACACAACTGGTCAGGTTGGGGTAATCGATCAGCTGGCACCATCCATTGCTTCGGAATGGACTGCTGAAGAACATTCTGAGTTTTGTGAGCCTGAACTTCCCAGGTGGTTGCCATGATGTCGAGAGAATGGGAACAAATAATATGATTGAAACTCAGGCGGGGTGACCTGAGACGGAATATTTATAACCAAGCCCCTGCGCAAGATCCCTCCACCTTTGGGGCAACACGGTAGTTGTTATCAGACCAGAGCGTCTTCAAGTCAATGGCTCAATCTGCCGAGAGCATTGTCAACCCCGCATTTGGGGTAAATAGAGTAGACGCGATATCAGGATACTTGTTTCACGCAATCAGATATGCAGCTTCCGCAACAGTGGAGATACGCGCTTATCAGTTGGAGCAGTGGTTCAGCAGCACAGTTGAGTATCTAGGTAGCCTCGAGATGGATCATATTAAGTTGTCTTTATCAAGGTCTCCAACTTACTCGTCCTAGTGCAGAGCATAACTCGACCTCGGAATAGATACTGCAATGCCTCGCCCGTGGTGGACCTTGCGATAGCCCAGTTGCCGAAGCCACCGCATAAGCAAGTGATAAGGTAAGGTATGTGAGATGACGACCCAAGGCAAATCGCTTTGTTACGCAGCTATTATTGCGGGTAAGGTGACGACAGGGAGATGTTCACAGTGTCTCCTCGGAATCATTCCGCAGATGGAGAATCGCGAGGGAGTTAAGACGAATAATGGCATGGAACACGTGACACTTGAGATACCTACCTAACTGGGGATGCAAAGGCGTTGACCTAAAACGATCCTATCACCTGACATCTCTAATAACACTTCCTTCTGTTGGATTCTTCCGGTCCTCGACCCCCTTCCCACACTCTCTCCAGAGTCCCTGCAGGGACTCTACTACGAGCAGCAGGCTAATTCCTTGCACACAGTACTGCATTTTGACCCGCATTGGCCAGAATACTTTTCCACCGATAGCATCTCGCTTACATTCCCTCGATCATGTCCCAGGGCTGCGTCTAAAGGAATTGCGATCTCGGGCTGTACCGTGACGGAGTGTATTCCATATGCGTGGAAGCACTCCTCGATTGTCATCCCCAGCCCCGCAAAGTCAGACACTGAAAGATCGCCTACTGCGATATGGACAGATGCGAGCGTCTTCTGCTGACTGAGACGCCAGATATGGAGCTCATGGACCGCTAAAATGCCAGGGATCTAAGAACGATGAGACTCTGGCTTCATACCACGAGCAGGCATGTCGTACCTTTTCGATATCATGTTGCACGTCTGCCGGATCGAGCCCGCTCGGGGCACTCTCAAGTAAAATGAGACCAGAATGCCGGACTACAGCGTCAGCCTCCGAAGGTCGCCGTATGGAAGGGTGGAATACTCAGCGGAAAAGCGGATAGTATAATCATGGCCGCAATGCCCATACTGGTGGCAGGGTCCGCGTAAAACCTTGCCTCGTACTGGGTCAGCCATATGACCAATGCTGCAACCATTACGCCTATGTTATTGGCAGCATCGCCCATGACGTGGAGCAACACGCCCATCATGCCCAAGTCATGTCCGCCAAAGACAGAGACGCCTTGATATTTCAGATGTCTGTGACCGTGATGCTGTACCGCTATTTCAGCCATAGCTTCGAAAAAGACCTCTCAGTTGTCCCAAACCTTATCTCCATACCGCAGGTCATCCTGTTGTTCGATATCATGTTGTCCATGCGCCTCAACCTTGGATGTCGAGGTGTGATGATGGCTGTGGTGATCGTGATGATGCTCTGCACAGTGGTCAACTAGGAAGTGCAGGTATGAGAGAGGTAAGTTACCATGGAGAAATATGGCGCAGACTATGTTGAGCCCCAACCCAATAGATCCGACGATAAGCATAAGCTTGGGGTTTTCGACTTCTGGCCTTTATTAGCGAGTAACTTAGCAGTCGCATGTCCTAAACTTACGATGCAACGTGATGAAGCGCTCAATCGACTGTAAGAAGATACTGAGCCCGAGCGCAAACAGCAGGCTGCCGTTGAAGAAAGCACCCAGAACTTGAGCCCGTTGCCACCCAAAGGAGAGCTCCTGAGGAGAGCTATCGGATTCGGATGCCTGACCATGAACTCAGTCTCGTCTTCTCCAAAGCCCGCTTGAAATGAGGACTACAAACCTTGGCAGCCACAAATGCAACGATAAACCCGACAAGGTCGTTCATCTGACTTTATTAGTATTTTGAACCAGTTTCGCCGAATGCCCGCATACATAATGGAATGCGTCCGCCACTAGGGCGAGCGAATGAGTATAAAACCCAACTGTTGCAGTGTCAGCAACCGTATGCAATAGTTACAGATCGCTTCCACTGGCCATGGAAGAGCAAGATTGTTTACTTGAGATCTCTGTCACAAAGAACGCGGCCGATATTCCGATGGCTACCATCAGACGGTTGGGCCGAGACATTTTGACCCCCATTGTGAACAAAAGCAAACGAAAGAGGCGGCTCTCAAGCAGGTCACATCTGTTCTGATTCAGAAAAAAAGACCCGTTTTGCCGGGAATTTGGTGCCTTTACGGGACTTGAGCCACTGGCTGAGGCAAGGAGGATTCACCTCTCCCGCGCTTGTGTACCCTGTGTAACTTTCAGGGCAGGAATGTGGGGATGGCTCAAGCATTCGATGAAGATACCACCAGCAAGGCCATGGGACAAAGGGCATTGGAGACTGGGAAGCGGCGTATTTTAAGTTCTCTTACTGGGCTTGGTGCAGTAGGGCTACGTATAGCAACTGACAAAGGAACTTCCTCAGCAGCGTTGCATCACATGCAGTCCCTTTACTCTACTCGCGACCTCTGCCATTCATATAGACATGTCCTTGTGTTGCAACCTATAGCACAACGTCAACAGCCGATGACACAATCAGTTGAGTTCCTCATGACGATATATGCCCCTCCCTAAAACAAAGATCTTCACTTGTGCATTCCAGGACGCCACGGCCCTCTGCCTTCAACTGCAACTTCTTCAGCTAGTCTGTCTATTATCCGATTCAATCTTGATAAAAGCTCGCGGAGCATTCTCCTACGGTTGAGTTATTTGTGGCCTGAACTGGGCATCCGCGCGGCCTAGAGCGTTGCGACCACTACACGCTACCTATACAGCCCTAGGGCATCAATTCTCGATGCGTCCCTAACAGCTGTCTACCATGAAAATTTTCCTCTGCCAAATAAGACTTTAAAGCCAAGCCACCAGCAGTAACATGCGTATGAAGAATTTTCCGGCAGCGACAGGCTGTATCTACCTAGGACGTCTTGCTTTCTTCTGAGCCACATACATTCAAGACAATGAATGGTGACCCAATTCTGAAGAGAGAAAACACCCGACATCCACCGTAGTCCTGCACCGACTGTTCTAAGGAGTATTTCCAGAATCAAAACAACTTAGTTATTGAAATCTCGTCCAAAAACCTTCATCTGCCCCAGTGTCTGGCGGAAGGCTTTTTTTTTTTTTTTTGTTCAGGGAATTTTCGCTGGGCTGGCAAGCGCTTAGGGTTAGGTTAGTTAGCTCGGCTCTCGCTGCCTGCGCCGGCCTTTCACGTTCACTATTAAAGAGGCGAATTCAGATCAAACCCATTCTCAATCCTATCTCTTACTGACTCCCTTGTACTTACGGCTCCTATAAAGTAGACATGAAGGAATTCATGTTGGCCAAGATCTAGATAATCTGGTAACAACACGAACCCGGTAGGGTAGGTTGGGTACTCGACTAGTCCAGTCTATGCCAACAATAGCCTATATATATATATGTGTATAGTATAGCCAGAGAAACCACATATAAATATATCCAATATCCAAGTTTCTATCAATGTATATACAAGCCAAGCAAGAAACCTCTCGTCATCTATACAAGCCACCCGACAGTACCATACTACAAGCTACAAACTATACAAGGGGCGGCGGCTGTGTTATGTTCTACGCCACCTCCTATCCCACAGAGTCCCCACCAAGAAGGTGGAAAAAGCAGAAAAAAAGGAAAGAAAGCGGAGGAAAATCACATATTATCCTCACTCCACCGACTCCTTCCCTTGAGATACTCCTCCGCCTCCTTCTTCCCCTGCTCAGCAGTAACACCGACGCCAAGCCCTAACCCGCGCTCCACCCACTCCTTGCTCCCCATCTCATGGAGTCTGGACAGGGCGCGCGCAAACGCAAAGCGCTCCTCGTCACCGCTGAAGATGGAGGAGGTCTTGAGCGCTTTCACGGACAGGCCCAGGTCGTCCATCATCATGCGCATGGCGTCGGAGAGGTCGGTGTGCTCGCCGTCCTCGTCGAGGGAGGTGCGGACTTCGGATTCGGAGATGAAGAGGTTTGTTAGGGGGGTTGCGGTTGTGAGGACGAGCTTTGCCTGAACGGGGGTAGACGTTAGACGGATCGAATGGACGGAACGGGGTAGGATGGGTTTGAGGGGGAGAAAGAGAGGGAAGGGGGACGTACCCTGCTTTCATATACGGCGTCGATAAATGTAATGAATCGTCTCGCCAGATCACGCTGGTGGAGTGTCATCCCGGGGACGTCGGTGATAATGAATGCCTCATAGTTCCTCACAAGCTCCAGGTAATCCGCCGCGCCTGTCGCAGAGCCAATGAGCTGCTGGAAGCTGAATTTGGCGGCTTTGCCGCTTGCAAACGGGACGTGGATCTTGCGACCCCAGACTTCCTGTGTGGCAGGGTGGGGAGGGTCGTTGATGGGGTCACCTAGGAACTCGAACCATTTCTGCGCGTGCTGGTCGGCTTCGGGTCCCAGCGGGTGGTGGTAGACTCCGGACGGCGGGCGCGGGATTTTGCGGTAGTCTGTGGGGGAGTTGAGGTTTATTACGTTGAGGGCGGTTTTGAGGAGGTTGATGCAGGGGATGAAGGATTCGCGCTGAATGCCGTTTTTGTAGAGTTCGTCGGGGTGCCGATTTGAGGTTGTGACGAGGACGACGCCGTGTGACATGAGGGATTCGAGGAGTCTGGGATATTGTTAGTACACCATTTCAGCCGATCGGGGAATTTTTTGAGGGACATACCTCCGCAGAATCATAGCATCGGCTACATCTGTACATTGAAACTCGTCGAAGCACAGCACGCTAGACTTTTCTGCGATATCGGCCGCAACCAGCGGCAGCGCATCGAAGTCGTTCCCGAACTTCATTTTGACCACATGCATCCGCTTATGTACATCCTGCATGAAGTTGTGGAAATGAATTCGCGACTTCGATGAAATATTCGAGGGCAGCGTCTCGAAGAACAAATCCATGAGCATCGTCTTCCCACACCCAACATCACCATACATGTACAACCCCTTGGGTAAATTCTCCGGAATCCTCATCTCGGGTTTCGCAGGCGCCTTTCCGAACAAGGAGCTGAAGAATGACTTCTTAGGCGCCGGATCCAACGACTCTATACTGGGACGGACGACAGGAGACGGATGATAGGACTTGAGTCGCTCGTACAGATCTTGCAGCTGTTCAATGATTTCTAGAATAATACCGTTCACATCAGCAACCTCATCCACAAGTATTTCCGCGACCCGCAATCCGGCCCGCGGGGATTCGTGCACGGCTCAACTTACGCCTCTGATACGGATCATCCCGCAACCGACCCTGCTGAACCCTCGCGTCATACTCCGCCAACGGACCGCTCAGAGCCGCAGTAGCAGGCCCCTTATCCTCCAGTCCGTTGCTGCCCGCCGCAGTCGCCGCGAACCGCCTCACATCCTGACTCACGGACAGGCCCCGGCCATGTCTGCGAGGAGCTCCCGCGGCCGTGCGAGAGCGGTAGGAAGCCCCACCATGTATATTCCGTCTATAATCCGCAATATACGCCGGTCTGGTCGTGCGAAGGGCGACAGGATGGACCGTGGCTCGTCTGCTCTTCAGCGCGCCGGCGACCTGCTCGGCGCACAGCCTGCGTGAGGGGCCACTCATTGACATTTGGAATCGATCTCGCGCGCGCCGTCGAAAGTGCGTATCGCTATGAATGCATGCAGTGGTAGATCTTATCCAGAGACTGGAAGAGGTGAATGCGCTGAAGATCCCGCCACTGGCTGCTGAGATTCAATGGGCTTCTTATCGTTTCCACTGACCCGGCCGGGAAATTCGTGCGGCGGGAGGAACGCGGGGGCGGGAAGGACTCGTGTTTAAGGCGCCGCTTCTCTATAGGCGCGGGGTATGAAAATGTTAGTAATATTTCAAGAGGACCTGCTCTCAGATTCAAGATGCACAGCAAAACTGCAGTAGTAAGAATTTCAGCAACTGCATCCTGGCAAGCGTAAGGCGAAAAGAACGGCATCGTTGCCGACGAACATCATGTGACTCGGAAGCCGGCAATCACATTTGGAGCCGAAGTCCGGAGAAGTTTCAGAAAAAGAAAAGTGGAACTGCCAGTAGTTGTTTCCGTGGTTTCTTAACAGGCACGTTCATGTGGCCTCACAAACTGCCAGCAGTGGCTATTTCGCTTCACAAGTTTCAATTTTTTTTGATTATGGGATTGATGGAAGAGGGCTTGTATATGCAGTTCAAATTTTTATGTACAAGTGATAGCCGACATGCATAAGACCGTGAAAAGGGTATGAGAGCGAAACAACAAAAAAACACAGAAACCAATGTACATAATCCATAAACATTTCAAACATCATTTTTGACATCAACCTCATCATCGACAAAACAGTCATGAGGCTGGTGGCCAAATCAACCCTGACGCCAAAGGCACCTGAAATACCCAAACAGAAGAGAAAAATCGGGCTCAAACTGGACAGACAAACCGGACGACGAGAGGTAGACGGAACCAGACATGAAATAAAAAAGAAAGAGAATATCTCTATCGTAAACAGCTTTCTATGCGAGTCCGACGTAAAGTGTGAGCTTCGAGTTTCGTTGAAGTGCGGTATCAAGATCATGGTCGCTGACAAGGTCGACAAGGGCGCCAGAAGGCTCGTCTTTGTATTGTACCACGATTTCCCCATTGATCTTCAAGCGATCTACCAGTTTTTCTTTGAGTTGATGGACATTGATATCACCGGGAACGCGAATAGCGATCAGGTCGTCCTGGAAGAAAACTTTAACTTTCAGAGCTCCGGTGCTGGAGGCGGTTGAGATTTGAGTGAGCGAGCTTTGTTGTCGGATCGTGGGTGGGCGGTGGCCGTTGGACTGTGAGCCCGACGGTTGCGAGCGTTGGTGTGAGTGTCGCTCAGAGGCGCCGTTCACTTGCTGCTGCGACGATTGTCTCGATGCACTAGGGGAAATCTCATGGCTAGTCGAATGGTGTGACCCGCCTGAGAATCGGGTGTCTTCGCCAAACGCACTGGGATCGATCTCAAAGTCGCCGGGGCGTGGAGCAAAGAGCTGGCGGACGAGGGTGCATCGGGAGATGTGCGGAGGCATAGACAGAAGTTTCTTGATGTAATCATCCAAGTTTTGCCGACGGCCGTTGGAGATAGCGTCGGTGACGTGGGTAACTGGGCCGGGCATGAACGGCAATGTCCGGGGCTTGCCTCGGTTGCCGGCCTCCTCTTCAAACTGGGTCAACAGAGCGATCTGGAAATCGTAAAAGTCGTGATAGTAACGGGATAGCTCCCAGCAGCGGCCATCTTCCATCTTAGCTTCGATGATGTACCAGTACTTGTCATTGTCGAAGCAGTATCGAGGGATCGAGGCAGCAACGGGAGCGACGAGGGGCTGATGGTAGCTTTGTTGGGAAAGGTGGGAAGGTTGTTGTGGAATAGACACTTTGCTAGCGTTGCGATTATGGTAGGCCTGTACAAAGTTTCTGCATTAGCACGACATCATAAAAACTCCAGCACCTGTAAACACTCACAAGAGTTTGACCATTGTGACTCATATGGTTCGTATTATCTGCGCTCTGTCGCACCGACAACCTCTCCATACCCGAAGTCGCGGAATGCATGGAGCTATTCATATCAATCTTGCCCAAGGTGATGCTGCTATTCTTATACTCTGCAGTCATCTTCTTCCATTCCTCCACCTTTGGAACGCCCGCGCGCCTGACGGCCTCGAGCGGGTCGGTGACCGCCTGGCCTGTTTGCATATCACGAAGCTCAACAAAGGACACGGGGATCAAGCCTGGACCGCCCAAGCGACCGATGGGTTTCGCGACGAACCATTCGGGGTTTGATTGGGCGATGACGATGATCGCCTCGCCGGCTTTGGCCTCCAACTCATCGGGTCGTTCCGCTTGGAAGTCATACTGCACAATTCCATATACCATGGCCCCTCCGCCCATTTTGCCCATGGTGGATGATCTGGAGAATGCGGGGTGTGATTGATAAGATCGCGAACTGCTTGAGCCGAACTCAGAACCTGAAGAAGTCGCCCTATCAGCGAAGCCGGAATCGTGCGGTTCCTTCTTTCTGCCCAGGTCTATTGATCCTCTGCTGTCGCGTTGGGTTTTGCTGATGACTTCGAAAAAGGTGACAGGAACCAACCCCCTAGCGGAAGGGATAAGAGGATTGCAGGCTTCGTACCAGTCGGAGTCGTCCTCCCTGCTGATAACGTGGAAGAAATCCCCCTTGCTGAAGGCTAATTCCTGGGTGTTTCCTGGTTCGGGTTGATAGTCGTAAAGCGCTTTGATTACCTGTTACGCGTCGGAAATGTGGTCAACAACAAGGTCTGGGAAAAAGAGAGAAGAGATTGGCGGGTGTTTATTTTGAGGGGGGTGGATGTTGGTGGATAGACGGTAGCTGGAGGTTGGTTGAAAGATCGAATACCGAGGAACAAAGAGAGACTAGGATTCAAAATAATGGAAACACAAGGGAAGGGGAGAGGGAGTTGAGGGCAGAGGGTGCGATGAGGAAGATCTAGAAGGGGAGAGAAATCGAAGAAAGCAGAGAAAGATTAAACGCACGCACCTTCTTTGGAGGCAGAATAGCAATGGCGGACTTGGGGGTGATGGACAAATGATGGTGGTGATAGTGGGGTCTGGGATCTTTCTCCCCTTTGAGGGAGCGTCGCAAAGCCTAAAATTTGTAGTAGTCGAGTTAGAGACACAGTAGTAGTGGGCTAATTAGAAGCAGCAGACCAAGGCGGTAATTATTCTTGGAAAAGGCAAACAAAACAGCCACCCGACTCGGATTTTATCTGCAATTTCCCATCATCTCTTGTCGCGGGGCCCGGAAGAGCGACAATCGCAATCGAACATTGATGGACCTGGCGGGCGGCGGCACAGACGCGGCACAAGAAATGATTCACATACCTTCATCATATAGGATAATCTTATGCAAAGTAGATAGATAGGTAGAGAGCTGTAAGATTGATGCTCGAAGTGACTCGAGGAGAATCAGGTTTGAAGTCAAGTCCTAAGTCGACAGGTCACCGAGCGCATTCAATGATAATATAACCGATATAATAATATAGCAACAACCACCGAGAGATTGTGGAAGATGTAGGCGATAAAGAATGAGGAAGAGAATGTCGCAACTGGAACCTCGCAAAGGCAACAACAAAGAGAATGTGAATTTCTTTGAATTTCGAGCTGAAAGAAGGACTAGAGATAGGAGAGAGCGTGAGGGGGGAGTGGTGGTGTCCAGCCAGATGGTTGAAAGAGGAGAGAAAGACGAGACAGTTGTAATAATAATAAGAAGAATAATAATATCCAACCTCCCCAAAGGCAGCGGTTCCCTTTTGCCTGCCTCCAATAATAATATTATTAAATTTTGTGTTCCAGACAGCGCCCTCGTGCGTCGAGTTACCACGGAATCGATGGAGTTTTTGCCAAAGAGAAGTGGCTCGGGTCTCTCCCCCGCCTGAGTCCTATGGACTGGAGAAATGGTTGGAGTGATCCGCGCGTCAAAGGTGTGTGGACTGTACCAGGGAACCCTCTTTTGCCCTGGAGCGCTAGATTGCAACTGAAAATATTATCATTCAAGAGCAGACCTCGGTGGCTGAGGATCTTGAGGGGATGCAAAGGGGGAAAAGTGTTTGTTCGTTCGTGGGGGTGTGTTTTTAGCTCGACAGGGAGATGCCTGCTGCCTCAGAAGCATTTGCTTTTAAAGGGATCCAGTAGTTATCTACCTTACCTAGTAGTTAGGTAGGTCGTCGGCTGGCTGGGCTGCTGGGCAAGCAATCCTTGGCCGGAAGACTAAAAAGTAAAAGGCAAGGGAAAAGAACTAGCAAGCTATTTTTTAAAATAATAATCCCAGCGACACTGACAGTAGTCTTCCTTTCTCACTCTTATATAATAATATTATTCGAGAGTCAACTAGTCGAGGCAGAAGCAACTCAAGCAGACCCGGGCTAGTCGGTATGGCGTCGAGTAAGGTTGCTTTGTATGCAGTTGGGCCGGGCTGAGGGTGGGTTTGCGTGGCCAATGAAGACATTGCGACTCTCAAAGCAGATCGGAGAAATAAAAGAAAGGAAAAGGAAAAATTAAGAAGAGGCTAAATTTTATAGTAGGAGATATGACATGATGATCCTTTTTGACTACAGGAGGTATCTATGTACTTGAACTAACGGAGTAGTTATAGACACCCCTTACCATCCAATATACCTGGACGTGCTTATCATTTTTGGTTCTCTGTCAATATTATCTCCTGCAGCTCCATAACTTTAACCACCGGGTCTCCTTCCCCGCTGCATCTAATCCCACCGCCGGGTGCTTATCCGCAGCCCAAGGAAACCTCAGGAAGGTACACAAGGTAGGGAGGTAGTTATATATATATATCCCTTAAGGCCTTTAAGGGCGGATCCTTGATACCTAAGAAGAGGTTGGGCAGCACTACGGAATTGACCACCCGACTCTACTAACCTCCTGCCCTTCTCAGCCTTTTATCCCGATCCTCAAAGGCCTAAGCTAAGGTACCTTAGTATTAGTATAACGCAGCAAAATGTACTACTATTCCTAATTGCCACCACACCACCACCCGATCCCAAGAGGGGCGACTAAAATAGTACTAGTAAGTACCTGCGGCAACCTTCCAGTCACCTGACCGCCCTTAAGTTATCGACATACTCTACCCATACCTAGAGTATAGACCCCTCTCCAGATTCTATATAATGGAAGCTTATCAGGTCGTTATTACGCTCTACTCGACAATAATAAATCCCTTTATCCATCCCATCCCAGCAAAGAGCGAGAGGGGGGGAGAGGGAAAGAGAGACAAAGAGAAAAGCGCAGACCCTCTCAGTTCCATCCATTCCATCGACCCTTCTCTACCTTATTCCATGGTTCACCTCCTTCTGTTCCAATTCTATTTTACCGAGCGACAAGTGCCCATATCCACAGTAGACCGGTCGTCAACGTCTTCCCCCGCCTCTTCGACCGGCGCCAAACCCTGGAATGCGAAACCCAAGGTAGATAGATAGGTTGCTACCGCTCGTTTAACCTTAACCTGCCTTTGTTTGATTGATCACGTCAGCCCAACCAGGGCGCTGTCAGACCTCTAATATTACGGTCCTGCCTATGATTGCTTTGCTGCTTGGCAGATGGTTGGTAAGTTGGTTATACAGGGAGACAAACAAACATAGCACGATAACTTACTTTACCTTCTGCAGACTAAAAGGAATTCCATATTCATTGCCCGAAGTTTGGGTCTTGTACCCAGTCGTGAACTCGGATATGGTAGTACAGATGTAACTATATAGCGAGGCTTTGCGAGAAAATACAATGGTTGGTACCGGGTGTAGTAGAGTATGTACTAAGTACTACATACTTACTAGTAGCACCCCTATTATCTACACTGCAGGTACATGCAGAGGGAGTGAGTACTCAGTACGTACGAGCTACATACCGTAGGTACGTAGGACTACCCCATCCATGATCCGACACCGGCTTGAGTCAAAGTCTTGGTCTCCAGTGTCATTCCCTGCCAAGGACCCGCTATGTTCGAGAACATTGCTGCGGGTCTATCTTGTCCACTTTTCTTTTTTAGATCCCTCCAAGGTCGAGGGATGGTACGAAAGTGGTCTTCGTATATTATTAAGATTGGATCACCGCTCCAACTTCCAAGCCGATTACGTACTATACAAAACTGGTGCAAGCAGTGGTGGATGTGATAGGGATATTGCTCAAAGATCTTTTAAATAAAATATGTTCGTCGTCTGCCATTTATCAAACTAACTATGAACCATCCACGCCAACTCCAAAATGCGCCGGAAGATGACGCCGACAGATGTGCAATTGACTGGGTATACTGTCTTCAAGCCTTAGCGATATCAGGCAGTGAGGACACTCTAGAAAGAGAAGAGGAGAAAATAAAAGTGAGGTAAAAGCAAACCGGAAGGATAAAAGGCAGGGGAGATTATGCTGGCGGGAAGATGTCGTGGATGTTTAATTTTTTTTTTGAAAGCGAATAAAATCAGGAAAAGAAACTTATATCTGTCCCTTGATATCGACCACCCGATGGGCTTCAGCCTTTGACACCTCGAAAAGTTGGGCAGCTTTGGCTCCTGTGAGCAGTCTCACGACTCCATCCTTTTCCTGGAGCAGTTCTTCCGAACTATGGTCCAGGATGAAGCGCGCACTCTGCTCGTCAGACTCGAAGCCCAGCTCTTCGGTTATGAAGCGGATTTTTACATCTGGCTTGTACCTGCACAGTGTTAGAAAACGACCCTGCCTTAGCTACTTAGGGGAACTTACGCTTTACAGATGGCGGCAAGTGCGGTGAGTCGCTCGCGATCCACAAACATATCCATCAGATAAGCTCCCATATTCGGGGTATCAAGATAAAGCTGGAAAAACCGGTGATAATTCCCAAGCGCAATCGCCGACCGAACATCCAACGCATGCCTAACAGCCTCGCTTCGCTTGTCTGCTGGGGTTAGATCGGCCAGGGCATCGTTCATGGCCGTCCAATTGCGGGTGTGGATGAAGTAGAGAATGCGATAGGCCTTGAACTCGGTCGGATGACCTCCAAGTTGCTGTGCGTACAGAGCTCGCAGCTGTGTCTGGCACTGATTATACTCACCAAGATCCCCCTTTTCCAACGCAATACGGGCGTGAATCTCGTAGACGCTGACGGTAAACTCATTCCTGATATGCTGTACTGTCAAATCCTGTCGTAGCGACTTGAACTGATCACATATATAGGTGTAATTGTTGTCCTTTTTCCACTTCTTCTTCAGCAAGTCCAGCGTCTTCATAAGAACAGGCAACGGGCGGACTGTATCCGGGTTTGGGGCCGACGTCAATCGAAAGTAATTCTTCTCCAGATCCTGGCACCTTCCAACCACAGGGCCAGTCGGGCCAGGAGTAGGCGACGTGCCCCGCGACGATGGCGAGGACCCATATCTCCCCCGGGGCTCCTCGAAACGTTTCTTGCGCATTTCCAAATTAGCTTTTGACTTACTACTTGAGTTCTTCATATCTATGCGTTGTCGCTTGTCTGTTGCGGAATAAGTGATTCGATCTTCAAATGCAGTTTGTTTGTTAGTTTGCCTCCATGGTGGGCAGCCGTTTGAATCCGTTTGGTACTCAGCCGACTTCCTCTTCCTCGACGCTTCATCGGTCGCTGTATCATGCTTGTGGTTCTGGGCAGCGAACGGTGATCCCCATGTTGATGCATCGGGATTAGCCAAGATTCTTGTTTTATCATTCTGGACCATAATCTGAGGAAGTGGCAGAGTGTCCCAGTCAATCTTGTCCAACATGTTGTTCTGTGCTGCCTCGGTTATGACAGACTTCAATTTCGTCTCCATCTCTTGCCTTGTGACACCGCCAATTTGGTGTTCGGGAGCGAAGCTCCGTTGCACATACATGCGAACAGGGGCTGGCCATTCTACTCGCTTGCGGGATGCCGAGTCTGCTGTAGTTGGCGTGACCGTGGGTTTGGGCGTGAGCTGTGAGGAGACAGGGGCCGTAGAGGATGAGGCAGAGGTTGTGAGGCTACGGCGCGCCTGAACTGGGATATACGCTGGAGTAGCTACTCGCACGATTAGTGCGACTCTTGGAGAATGTAGAAGTAAAAGGAGACTCACCATGACTTGGGTACACAGGAGCAGTGGCCGTGGCCGAGGCGCCTACACGCCAAGGTGGTATTCCAGAGCTCATTTGACTTAACTGGGCGAGGAGAGGTGTAAATAAAGGGGAAAGAAGGAAAACAGTTAGAAGAAAGAAAAGAGAGGAAACTTGAGGAATGTTGAACTGAAGAGTATCCGGAAGCGTGACCTCGATGAGGGTTGAACTACAGATGGTATATATCGAAAAATGACACGGTTCGGGTTCTACACTCGAAACAGAACATCCACAGCTCTAGCACGAACGGAAACAAGAGGCAGAAGAGTGTAAAGTGAGACTCTGTTGAGTGTGGCTTGGGTCAAGGCAATAATAGTTTCAGACGCACTATTCTGGTGGCGGAGGATCTTTGGCTGCATGAATGGTTGTTCATGTCTACCGTACTTCAAAGTCACATGATTGACCGAACAACAATAACAAGAGGCAGCAGGCAAGTTCATTGCAGTGGTTATATCTAGGTATTTACATTAAAATCCATTAAGCGTATTTCTGTTCATCACTTATATCATGACAATGCTTTCCATCTCAAACAAAGAACAGGGGTCATGGGGAATCAGGGTTCAACATACCGAATCATCAACATCTCGGGTCGCGTAAACAAAAGAGAAAAAGACAGGAAATAAAAAAGATCACTTCTTCCAGAACATTGCTTTTTGCATCCCTCTCTGGACAGCCCATTTCATATCATGGAGCCTGTCCGTCATGTCCAAACCCGTGCCACCACCGTAAGACACAGTCGACTTGGTCGCCCCCAACGAGCTACCAGCAGCACTGGAATACGCCTGGGCGATGTTGCCGGCGTCAAACTTGGCTTTACCCTCGACGAGCTTCTGAACCACATACATAACTGCATAGGTCGTTGATCCGATGGCGCGAATCATTGCTAGCGCCGCCACAGACCACAAGACAATCGCGAGATATACGTTGTTACCACTTGTGCCGATACCGTAAACTTCGGACACGGCCATGGCAAGAACCACGTTGGCAACCATCCAAACAGAGACCATGTACGTTCGCACTGCGCGGTAGTAGTCTTCCTGCTGTTGACTCTCGGAAACTGGAGGTTCGGGAACTTCTAGACGGTCTCGGAGATTGCGGAGGGCCGCGTCGTAACCGCTGTCGATGTCAAGTTGCTCCGAAGGCATCTCGACTTCCACAATGGAGCCATTGATGATACGTGCTGTACCCAAGTCGGTATTGACCACATTGTCACCCTTGGTACCCCAGGTCACGTCGTGGGTGTTACAGAAGGCGTAAACCTGCAGCGTGCAGATGTAACTGGGTAGAAGAGCGAAGTACTGCGCAGACGACGTGAACATATGCCACGGGTCCAGGTAAAGGAACGATGTGAAGAAGTACAGCCCGATTGTTGAGAGCAGAGAGATAACGATATTTATGAAGAGGGTATCGCTGATGGCTATGGGGACATCGTGCCCTGTCTTAGCCAGGAGTTCAAGCACGATCAAATACAGGGTGCAAAAAGCGGTGTAAACCATGATGATACTGTAGATGATCATGCTGGAAAGATACAGCTTCTTGGCTCTGGGCACCAGTTAGTATACCGTCAGGTCCGAAGGATCGGATACACTCACCCCTGTGGTCGATTACCCATAGAAAAGATAAATTGGAGACACATGACTAGAACGCAGGCATATCTGAGTATGATAAAGATGTACTTCCCCATATCATGGCCGAATGGATCGAGCTTGGGATCAGTAAGCGAACCGGCAATGAAGAAGAATGCTAAATAGAAGTTTGCCTGACGATGTTAGCCTGGTGCCTCACTCGGGAAGGATGAAGACTCACCAAGCCGAAGTAGGTGAAAATCAGTTGAAGCAATTGATAAACGGACTCTATCTGTAGAAGAATCTTTCTTGGAAGCGAATGGTCGGTTTTCCACAACTGTTTCACATTGACGATAGAGTAAACAGCTGCGAAGAAGGCACCGTTCAACCAACGTCGACGCTGTGAGATAAACTCGGGAATGGAGTCTATGGCTATTAGCAGGATAGTCATGTTTCTTCGCACAGGTATACGCACCAGGAACATCCGTCTCTCCGACAGCACTCTTCACGAATCTCAAGACCCATCTTTCTTCCCTCTTGGCGACCAATTCCCAACAGAGGATACGGTCCTCTGCCAGGTACATGTTCGCGGTGAAAACGTCTGCATCTTTGCCATGTAGTGTCTCTCCCTTGAAATACTGGTTCAGAGGACCATTGCCCTCGGCGTCGTTTTGCAGAGCAAAGAAGCGATATGCGCTAAGCGCACCAGGAAGCACGGTGATATAACCGAACACTGATTCCAAAGGCTTATCCAGGATGTTGGACATTTTGTATTCAAAGTTCTGGCTTGCAACCAGAGGGTTTAAAAGACCAAGCATTCCCTTTCCTTTACTTGCCTTGATCTCGCCGGCCGCACCAGCTACGTTAGAGTCCTGGTCGAAAGCCTTCCATAAATGATACAAAGCAGTTGGATCTGGCTTGGTACCCACGTCAAGTAAGATGCAGATGTTGGGCTGAAGGGCTCGGCCAAAAGCGTTGAAAAACCAACGGTGCGAGTTCAACTTCTTCTGGTTGTGCTCCTTCAAGCAGAATATAACCTGGCAAGGCACGATTCCTTTCTCGGCTCCCTTGAACTTGAGGTCGGAATCGAGCGAGACTTGAGTTGTGTATTCATAAACGTGGGCATTGACTTGCTTCTGGTTGACGATATTTTTTGCAATGCCTTCCTGGTATACACCCAGTGCTGCCAAAGCATTGAGGGTCCGCGGATGCACCTTTTTTCGCCCGTCTGCAATAATGCAAACCACGATCTTCTTCCACCCGTCCTTACCCCAGGTACGGGACTTGGATCGAGAGCAGAAGTGGCTAATATTCCGCATGACACCGTGCATTGTTCGAGTAAAATGGATTTCGTCCTCGTTGTACATGGTGATACAGATGAACAACTCGGTCTCGCGCATGGTTCGTCCAATCTGTTGGCGCAACTTATAGCCCCTCTGGGTGAAGTCGTCAGGGTCACAAGTCACGGCAGTGTACCGCATGTGGGTAAATTCGCGATCGTCTCGACGCGGAAGGAAACTATGTAGGATTGTCGGAATCTTACACTCCAAAATCAGTTCACCGTTAATGAGCTGCACCTCTTTCTTTGACATTTGTGCGTCGCGAACACCTCGACGGTTCTGTTTCTCTGGAGCGGGGCCGTAGTGTAAATTAGGGTCAACCATTGATCGCAATTCGTCATCAGATTCTTCCAAATCGACCTTCTCCAGGTTCCTCTCCTCAGTGATGATAGTTGATCCACTCTCGAATGACTGAACGCTATCCCGCCCCCCGCGTCGAGAGGCTCCTGGTCTTTCTCCGTCACCAAACGGATCCTCGTCATCCCCAATATCGATTCTCGTATCCTGCACACTCGCTCCTGGCCTCATGAATAACGGGGCTGGAGGAAGTGGTCGTCGTGGGCTTCCTCCGTATCGTGTGCTGGGAGTTCCTGGTCGCGGACTTCCATTGAGGTCTGCGCGCTCATATTGTGAGCCTGCTACAGACGGAGGTCCTAGCGGTTTAGCCCAGCGCGGGCCACGAGATGGCGACCAGGGTCGTGCTGGCGAAGCGGGACGAGAAGCGTAATCTGACTCGTCTGCAACAGATGCGGTAGGCGGGCGGCTGCTAGGCGCATTTCGCAAGCTTGAAGCAGGACGTGTTGGCGATTCTTCGGTCTCATATCCGTAGTACCCATTCGGATATCTGCTTTCCGTCCTTCCGTGGGCATTAGCTGTTGGTCTTCTGCGATGATATGGCATCTTCATATAAAAAGGAAAATTTTGGACACGAGATTGTCTGTGTCACCTGAAGTGCGTCTGTAGAGAGTGTCCGAAAACAAGGAGTTCTCAGACTCCGTGCGTAGACAGAGCAAATGTCTGAAATAGGCTCGCTGTTGACAGCCCAAACGGGCGGTAGCAACCGGCCCGAAAGGCGACATACCAGATATAATTACTGGTATGTTTGGGAGGGGCTTGAGACATATGACAAGGGGTACCTACTGATTGTCATCGCCAAACGGATCTCCATACTGATATGACGACGTGGAGCCAATATCAGTGCTCCTGTCATCCTCAACCTGAGATCTGGTTGGAAGCAGCCGCATCGTGGGGCGTCGCATGGGCGAGTCTTCGTCAGAAAGATATGCCGTCTCATCTCCGTAAGCGCCATAGGCTGGCGGTTCCTCCGGATAGTTCGGCGGAGGCGGGTGTATAGTACGGTGCGGCCTCATGGTGGTTTCTCTGCACACAGCTTAACGGCACATGCTAATTGACAAGGCAAGGCGCTCAGAACCGCTTTTCGGCGACTTGTACGCTTTCTCAATTCGGTACTTTTTGCTTGCGAATTCTTCTGGATGTGGAATGTATGTACCTCACGCGTGGACTGTGGAGAGGAGCACGAGGATGTCGCCGAAAGGAATGTGCAAACAAGAAGTTACCCGGAACAATACGCAGTCAAGAATGAGAGGCCTGGATTATTTGCAATGTTCCAATTTTTGGGTCGCAGAAAGTGGGAGTCAATGGTGACAGTTTACCTGTGCCGGTGGCCACGGACAACCTCGAACACTGAGGTGGGTATCAGCTCAATATGCGGAGAAGAAAAGTCGGCAGAAGTAAGAAATCGCTTTGATCTCTTCTCCCTTCGATGTTGTTCCTGTTGACGTGCGCGGTGAGCGACCGCGGACACATCACCTGCATCGCCCTAGAGCTACGCGGAGAGGGTTGTCGCCAGGGCAACAGGCAGCTGCAGATGCTGGGCGGGGCAAAGCTGGCTTGTTCCTTGCATCTTTGCTCTTCGTTTTCATATTGTCTGATTCAGCTGTTGCTTGCTTCTTGCTTCCGGTCAATAATAAGAATAATAATATCGAGCTTCTCGCCAGCCTGTCCGTTCGGTTTGCCTGCTTGTTCGGCCCGGATGAAAGGGGGACGGTGGTACCTGGTAGGTACCTAGGTGGTGAGTCGGTGAGTCGGGAACTGGATTACTCCCGTTCCGCTGATGACATCCTACGCCTGTGACCGGGTGAATAGATCATGGTTACCTTAGGTAAGGTACATCATGGTACCAACACACAAAGTGCCCTTGATCTGCACACTATGCGTTTGGGAGTGAAGAGGAATAAATTTGAGGCTACAGCATTTGCCTAATAATGATAAACCACGAGTCCACAACTCTATATCCACTGGGACCGCCCCGCTGGGACCCATGGATCGATATAGGCGATCCTCCACAACAACATTAATATAGACTTAGGTACCTAAAGATGACCTGACATCCAACTGCCAAAGTACAACATACGGACAACATTCAAAACATCACTGAGACCATCCCCCCCTGTCTTACCACAAAAGGTCCAGTAGATATCGCCCATTCTCAGCTATTTTTCCTTATCCATCCATCGATCTGGCCCCAGCCTGTCTTCGTCCACAGCCACCTAAGATGTCGTCACCGCAGGGTTCGGTAGCGCATCGTCAAGCAACGGCGCCTTCTCAGGATCGCTCGACTCCGGTTCCACGTCCCTCCGCCACCAGACAGGGCGCCCAATGTACTTAGTTGCAGTGATATAGAGCGAATCGACGAAGAAAACCGCAAAGATAACCCAGGCGAAGATCCACTGGCGAGGGATGTGCTTGTGATCATACTGTTCCACAGCAAGGCCTGTAGTAAAAGGAAAATTAACATCTGGTCACCTACTCATGTATTGATTTGGTCACCACTTACCGAGACTCAGGAAACTGAGACTGTAGCCTAGTAGATCGTCTGCGGTCAAGAACATATGGACAGCACCAAGCACAAAAATGATCCAGATAAAGATGTTCGCAGCAATATCCGCAGCCGGGTTGTGCTTATTCACCGCGACCGATCCATTCCAGAAGAGAGTAAGTAGCGTCCAAGCGTACGGGGCCGCAACGACGGACAGATGAGACGGGGGTGGGAGGGTGCGGATACGCCAGAAGACGAGATGTTGGTGGATGAAATGGGCGATCAGTATGACCTCCGCACCCCAGAAATGGTTTCTAGTCCAGAGAAGGATCCAGGCAAATACAAAGAGGTTGTTCAGGATATAATACGATGCAATGTTGGCGGTTCGAGTAACTACTGCCTCGCCTCTGGAGAAGAGATGGAAGAAGTAGTTGAGTTGACCGACAAGGACGAGCATCCTGCGTATAGGTCATTAGGATCTAGAAAAGAAAAGGTACTGATAGAGATCTTACCAGTAAATTTGAACAACAATGGTGTTTACCGTGAATCCTGTAAAATGATGGCGGAACTGACTCCAGATCGAATGGCCGTCATAGACATCGCTGGGACTGTGGATGGAGTAAAATATGCCTGTCACGACAACAAGCACCCAAGAAAGCGGTGCTAAAAAGCGATATGCTGCCAGCAGATACGAGCCATGGGACTCGTGTCTCGCAAAAGGATTGTAATTATTTACTGCGCAGCTATATTAGCTGAGGCCAATAAAACCATGCAGGAGGAGCTTACAGGAGCTCATCCTGGAATCCGGACAGCTGCCTATTCAAAAAGCTGCAGTATACTCGATGAAACGAGGACGAGGAAGCGAATGCCAGGTGAGAACTAAAGAAAGTCCAAGAGTTCCCACTCTTGAATAAGGTATCTACTGCCTTGCTACCTATTCTTATAACTTGAGATGACGCCGACCTGCTCTCACCATCCCCGCATTTACAGCCCGTCTCCTGACAACTTCGCATCCTCCTTACTGGCTCAGATATCATCCGCCATAGCACTTTAAGTATAGCGAGTGTCTGAGATCCAGCCATTACCGCAACAACGGACCAACCACCAAATGCTTCTACCAACTTTGAATTGTGCTCCCCCTCTATCGATCACCGATCCGTGCACTGCCCTGGAGTTCGCCCTCCATCAGAAGTACTCCGTACAAGAGTGGATAAACCAGTCGCATCAGACCATCCAGGGATGCGGACAGAACATGGGAAAAGGACTAAGAACGCCGTCATCATGCAGCTAAATACAAAAGGGCTAGGCAACTTAAAGGGTTCTTTGTTGCGTGTCTGCACGGGACCCCGGGTCGATCATCTTTTCCGTGATGGGCATCCCACTCCCAAGGTGCTCCAAACATCGGAGTAAGCGCCGAGGAAAAAGCAAAGAGGAACCCCCCCAGGCGGAACCAGAACACGATCGTTATGTCTGTTGTCTGGCAAGGTTCTAGTGACGTTCTCCCTCCTCCCAGTGTCGCCTGGTCTCACAGCAGCTGTTTCACAGCCTCCACAAGCCGGCCATGGATAGACGCAGGAGCAATAATCATTCCCTGGCAGCCTGCAAGACTTCTGCCTAAGCTGCAGTCGACCGGATCCCCTTTCAGATCACTGACAATGCACCCAAGTTCCTCAGCGATCAACATTCCGCCCACATGATCCCAAACCTTCGACCGATACGAAGTCTTGCGCGGAATCTTAACAAGCACATTACACCCCCCAACCGCAATCGCAATATATCGTAGTTGCGCAGACCAAAGATCTGTCCTTGGGGGCCAGGGCGCCTTTAGACTCTCCGCAAGACGCCCGTGCAACTCATAGTTCGACGAGGTCGCCGCACTGCAGTCGACGAGCCGGATATCCTGAGGATCGGTAATCTGAGCTATGGGATCGATCCTCCTTGTAGATAAAAGTGACCCGGTCCCCATCCGCCTCATACGCGCCCCCTTCCCGGCAACAGCGAAGACCTGATACCCATATCCCGTCCGATCAGCCATGTCCTCATGAATAGCTCCAGAACTCAGATCAAGATTCGGACACCCCGTAACTCCAATCCTCTGCCTCCCATCCTCCACGAGGGCCAAGCAAACAGCATACTGCTGCCCCTTCATGAACGTCGCAGTTCCATCCACGGGATCCAACACCCACGATCGTCCCCGCGGCTTGCAGCTTCCTTGCGCGCCAAGATCAATCAACCGAAGCATTTCCTCCTTCGACTCAGGCGCAGAGAGCAGCCCTTCGCTCCCTTCATCATCAAGCCGCGTAGAAGAAACTAGCTCCCAAGTCCGCTCAAGCAGGTCCGGCGCAGCTCGAAGCGCCTTAGAATCTTCCTCGCCAACGATTTCATCGTCGGGAAAGGCATGGTGAATGGCAGCAATGATCAACGACTGGGCGGCAAAATCAGCAATTGTGACGGGGGTTGCGTCACTCTTGTCAAAGGATCCTTTGTCAACAGCTTCGATGAGTTTTTTGGTCAAGAGCGCGGCTCTCTGGACCGCTAGACAAGCGATCTGGAGCTCCTTAGCATACGGTCCCGTGTAGCCTTCCATTTTAGTTTGCGGTAAAAATTAGAGGTGAAATTTGCCCAGGTGGAAGTCAACTGAGGATGAATAAACTTGTGAAAGTCGTTTCCGCCTGGGATCTGCAAAGATAATCGTTCCAGCGCCAAGACCGTGGATTCTGGACCCTCAGTGTTCTAATTGGCTGCAATATGGAGTCGATCAAGAGGTTCCATTCGGTTCATGCTGGTATGAAGTGATAGACAAATACCTACGAAGAACTGCCTAGGTTCTGTAGAGAGAGGGAGAGGGATACGTAGAATTATGTGGAAACACCAGTGATACGCTGCCCTGGTGCTCCAAGTCTGGAACCCTTGACGGTCCGCAGAACGTGGAAGTCTAGGTACACTAGCACATTGTACGGGAATCTGTTCAGAACAAAATAATGCGCATTCTACCTAATGATAAAGCAAGGGTCCCTTAATAATACCAAAAGTTTCAGGTCATGAAAAGGAATGATTCGGGACATTAGATGTTATAGCTGGGCAAAAGCAAGCTCGTAAGCGAAGCCAACCGTCATTTTTGCATGCTCCAACATGTGGTCGAAATTCAGGTAGTCGACCTTATCACCGGTGGTGTGGATACGTTTGTTGCTGTTCTCCATCTGAGATTCGGTCGCCATGGCGGATGGGTATCCGTATTTGCTCGCGGATGTGTGATCGGAGCAGGCATAGCCGCATTTGGTGTCAGCAAAACCGATTCCACAGTACTGCCAGATTCCAATCAGTTACTGTTTCCGGGCTAGGAAATGTTGCTTCTACTTACGGTCGTAATAGCGTCTTTGATAAAAGACGTGAGGGCGCCATCCACATAGTCGGTCATGACTCCAATGGCCTCTTTCCGACCGGCATCAATAGTGCCTTGAGTATAACCAGTCATATCTTGCTGGAGCATAGCTTTGACATCCACCTGATCTTTCTTATATTTGGAGAATACAGCTTGGGAGCCGAGCATGCCGCCCTCCTCTGCCGAGTACCAGTGGAACTCAACTGTATTCGGCGCCTCGCCTTTTGCGACGACTTCCGACTTGAGCAAGCCACGCAGACCCTCAAGGATCGTCACAGTTCCGCTACCGTCGTCATCAGCGCCCGGAGCTGCTAGAAGAGAAGGAAGGAATAAATTAATGCTGTCTTGATGCGCACCAAGCACAACGGTCTTGTTTGACAGGCCTGGAATACGGGCGATGATACTGGGCTGGCCCCAAGAATGTTCGAACTTCTGGACGGTCGCACCGTATTTGTCGGCACTCGAGTCCGTAATAACTTTTTGCACCTGGTCGTATAGCCAATTTGCGGACTCAATACCGGTGTCCGATTTGTAGTATCTGGTGTAGAAAGAGGTGAACTTCTGCAAGTCCTTTTGCATGTTGTCTTTCGATAGAGTCTTGATAAGCCCAGCCACCGTCTCATTATGCACCATCTTTTGGGGGTAATTGATATATACACCGGCGTCCAGTGTCGGGTACAGCCCAAAATTCTTCTCTTCCGTGATATCGATGAAGTTCACACCATCCTAGACAGACCGAAACTGTTAGCATTCGTCCAAGAGCCAGAAAGTCCCAGGAGATACCAATTTGAGAGCCCACTTTTCCTCCTCTGTTACCCATCTTGATTGATAAGGCGCCAGCTCTATGAGGTATTTCTCATGCTGCTCGGAATGAATGTACGGGTTCTCCAACACGTCCTGTTGTGGTGGAACTGCGTAGGCTGAAGCCCTGGTAAACGCGGTTGCGCTGAGAGCGAGAGCTCTGGAAAGTTTCATGGTGAAAGTCTCAAAGTCGACGAGTGGTCAATGATAAGAATAATGATGTCTTAGAGATATTGATGAAAAGAGGAAGGCAATTGTTTGTTGAAGGGAATTGGGGGAGGTGCTCAGAGATAAAGTGGTTCAGATTCTGACCGATTGACCGAGCGTGCAGTGCTGCTGCCTGCAAGATATTGCAACAAGGGAAGGCGCAACAGACCGAGGAAGGAGGTGACCACTTCTGAGCCAAAGCCTAAATTAATTTCAGGATATGCAGTATATATATGGTATTATCCCATGTACAAAGGAGGTAGATCCGCAGAAGCTACAGTACAAGGTAGGTAGGTCCTGTACTTGTCCACGGGTCTTTGCAGGTGAAAGCACTAACCAGGCACCTGAGGTTGGAGGTGCGGAGATGACTCGGCTCATTTAAGCCGCCCCAATTTAGTTAGCTTCCCACTCCCCGCACATGGATGGATCACACAGTCCATGATGCTAAGTACCTTAACCTATTTTTACCCCGAGGTCTGCAACATAGAAGAAGCCGAATTTAGAGGAGGAATTACCTGTCTATGACTGGGGTTATCTAGGTATGTCCTCTTTTACATTGTACTTTGTCTTCAGATGAGAAATGGGTATACTTACCAAGTCACGATCCCCGCACGGCTCCCCCGCATGAGCTTAATGTCAATTGTCTGTCCAGAGCAAACTTTTGCTAAGCTGCATCTTCATCTCAATCGCTATCCATCAGAGAAACGATTTTCACACTGACGGCCAGTACTTTGACCATGTTCGCTAGCGACGGCATATAACATTTCTATCGACAGTTTCCCGAGCTCAGGAGTACGAGTATAAGGTCTCGTCCGAACTCCAGCTAGAGGACCATGGCCGATCTCCAACCAGGTCCAACCAGCGCCGCGGTCCGGTCATGTAAGTTAGGCCTAGTCATTTGACTATTCTCTTCCCTAGGAAATTTGACCCGTAGCAGTCTGCGAAACCTGCGTCACGATCGAACGTCCCAAAGACCATAAGGCTGATTGAGTCCGTCGTTGGGAACTCGAGGTAAGGTAGGCCTCAACATTCTCAATCTTGAGTCCTCGGATAGATAAGTTGGTCGCTATAGTTTGTATCAGAAATGGCTTGTCCACGTGTCTGTGGCCTTGCACTTGCTCACAGCTGCCAATCTATACCGCAAGCTACTCCATTGGTTCGTACATAGGTCAAACCCTGTTCGCATAAGAAAGTATATCCGCCTTTTCAGGCACGGCCCCAGATACCTCATATAATTGATTACATTTCCTCATTCCTTGTGTGATCTGTCTTGATGATGTGGCATGAACAAGAGGATGTCCATCATGGAGCTGCGCACAGCCAGGGTCATTACACGGTGAGATAATGCCACTGGTGCTGCCAGAGCCTGAGAGTATGCAGGTGATAAACTGTAACCAGCTTATTCCATCATCCTCTTGGCTTCATATTCGCTGTCTTTGTATTCAAGAAGATGAGGTGTTCACATCAGACTTAGGCTAGCATAAATACAGTTTATGCAAAAACCTTTTAAGCTCACTTCCAAACCAGGCCTAGCACTGTAGAGTGACCACTACTTCCATTCCAGCTTTCAAGTCAGTTCAAGCTTGTCCTGACTTTTGACCGGAGTCCTTTCCCCTCTCTCTCATCTCATCGCTGAAAACCGCCAGCTCTCTTCAGAACCCCGCTCTTTAACCCCAAAAACTTCAATACCTAACAAGTATCTACCCACTAGCAAACTTTTCAAAATGCCCATCACTGATAGTCTCCGTACGTACCTCAATCAACTCCGACCCCACGCCCACCGCCATTCTCAGTGTCCCAGACGCTAACCGCAACCAGAGCCTCCCCTCACCCCCGCTGAGCGTGCGGTCGTCAAGGCATACGGCGGCTGGACGCAATTCATGCTAAGCTTTGGTCTCAAGCCGTACGAACAGGATGACATCGATGAGGCAAAGCAGATTGCGGCGTCTTTTGCTAGCGACCCTGAGGGAGAGGAAAAATAACTGCGCTTCATGAATGTCTAGTCGGGCCTGGCGGACCGCATCATATATGTATGTATGGACGGTTATTGATGGTTACGGGATCGGTGTCTATCTGGGCTCCTAGAGAACTGCCATCTGACTGACCGTGGCCTGTTCATTCCCATATTTTAGAGTTCGGATTTTCAATGGAGTACACGAATAACAGGCCTTGCATCGTGCATTTGGTTCTGCTGACAGAAGACCCTTGGAGAACTGTGGACAACACGTCTAGACCTTTCTTCGGTGGATGCATTTGGCTTGTGTTAATTCTGATAAAATCAGAACCTTCCACATATGACTCACTGTGAAGGGCAAATGGAGTGACAAGAGATAGTACATAATAGAGTGGGTGAGGCAGGTTGAGGGTAGTTAAGGATGCTCACGTTGAGCCTATGCCAAGCATATACTATTCTCGAGGAGGATGGTTAACCCTGTGAACTATATGTGCAGATCATTTTGTCTTATAAAACATGATGATCAGAACAAAACCCGTGTGTCTGACCATATCCAATCACACAATTGCTCATTCCGCTGAACCCAGGAGCAGGATGCTTGATGCAATGTAACTTCAGTTGATTAAGAGGGACCAGAATGCAGACACTTGTAGGTATGGAAAGACCCAGAAATAATGACGAGGCGGTACTCTGGACTATCTGTGAAACGGGTTGGCCTTAAGCACATGCTCGGAGCTCTAAGGCGCTTGAGTAATGACGATGAGCCGGGATGAATCACTCCTTGAAAGGATCGAGTCATCTTGTAAACTAGTACTATCTGACCTATAGGAACAGATACGAGATTGGGAACAGAAGCAACCAATGAGTAGTGAGCGTTTCCCATTGTGAGTCAATGAGTGGATCTTTGCCGTTCTGTGGCGGTGATCCGGAAGAACTCACCCCGAGTACCCGACGCGCCTTGCGGACCCGCGGTATCTCTTATCTGCCCTCTTGTTCCCCTCTTACGGATTCGCTCAAAGTGCGATTCCAGTTCATTAAAGGGATCCGTAACTGTACGGACCACATTGCGACGAAGCTTCACGTCCAGAAACTCATCGGGCTTCACTTCCTGTAGTTCAGCGCCGCACACTATCCCGCATACCTTATCGCGCTCAAAATGGCTATCCACCCGAGTTTCTCAGCGCAGGACCCTAGGGGGAGCCTGTCTCCGCAACAGGCACAGGCAATTTCTGCTTGGACAGAACAGGCTGCCGCGTCTCTGGAAGATCTGACACTCACTGAGTCCGTTCAGACGAGTGAGAGGGTTGTCGTCTCGGACTTTGTCACCACTCCTGGGCCAACGCGCGGGACTTCTGCACCATTGTCAATTCCGCTGGATGACACTATCCCGGCTGCAAATGGTAGCCCCGCTTCACGCGTTAGCCTTCTGGGACCCCATCCGGACGAGACGCCCAAGGCTCCCAAGGTCACTTTCCGGCGTCGGGAACCGCTTCGTCGAGATAGCCTGAAAAGACGCGAGACTCTGTTGAAGGGGAAGGACGGCAGTCGCCGCCGACAACGTTGGGAGAATGGTATGTCTTGAACGGTCGAAGATATGCAGCCGGGTTTGTTTCTCGGCTGATATATGTTGGGGCCATCCGTATATCACTGTTCTTCCGCGGGTTCGAATGCTGACAAGCCCTGCAATACTAAAGATCGCCTCCTGCATAATCCCTGGGCAGAGCCTCCATCTCCTAAGGACTGGCTGCCGCAGCCGACCCATGTCCGTCATGAACCTATGCCCTACTATCTCGCTCCCCTCTGGGACAAGCATTATGCGCATGTAGATCGGCGTTCGTCCAAGCAGGTGGCAAATGACGCGAAGGCTGAGAGACATCGTATCCCTAAGGAACTTCGGATGAGGCTGAAGCACGCCCGTGCTGCACGCGGTATGCTGCAGGACCTAGAAGAAGACATCAGGCAGTTCATCCAGCGATGGCATGAAAGGCAGTCATTGCGGGAGAAAGACGGTCTCGCTGATGCGCCTTCATCCGACGAAGATTCAGAAGATGAAGTCGTCTTCGTCGGGCGGAACGGGCAAATGCATGACTCGCCTGATCGCAGACACCAATTGCAGAAGATGCGCGTGAATATGAACTCCCACAACGAGCGTGATGGTGAAAAAATGGTGTTCGAGAGCCTCGTCGACGACGGGGCTGCTGGATTTGGGTAAGACGGTTGCAACTAGGAGCACGTGGAGAAACCTCACTGACGATTTTGCTGGTACAGTCGTTGGCTCGTCCACTCTATTGCCTCTTATTATGGGCTCCACACATGGTCCGTCACCGTCGGAAGCCCGGCTCGACGAGAGGCCTATGTCGGGTTTTACCCACCACAAGGCGGCCGTGCTAGGTCGCTTTCCCATCCGCCGGTGGGATGCTCTCCGAAGGCAATCCTTCAGCCAGGCGAGGAGCTTCCCCGACCATTATGGGCGCAGGTATAAAGCCTGTTATGGTGATTCTCTTTACGTTTATGTCCATGGGTGCATACAACTGTCAATAATAGACGAGGTCGAGTGTGAATCTGTAGTCTCGGATACGCAGATGGATACTGCTGCCATTCCTTGCTCCCAGACATGCTTAAGGTATGATGTAGGATAGATGACACTGGATTGAAAGTCAGGCAGCATTCCGTGCTAGTCTCATTGAAAATCCGGCGGCATTTCTCAGTATACTTCGGGCGTCGGGTACCGAAGAGAACCGTCGGTGTAGGATGCAAGGGGTGTATACTTTGACATCATCAGGTACAGGGTGTGTACCTCAGCTTGTACTACTCCGGAGAAGCCAAAGTCAGACCAAGGTCACGGTGCCGCTGACGTACTGGATGCATTTGGTCTAATCTGACTCATCTATGTCTGACAGAGAACTCCCTGACGAATGTACCTGAAGGCGATAGGGTGGTGATAAGCTGATGAATCC
>MU628554.1:0-27011 GCA_025688805.1 Aspergillus egyptiacus | reverse complement strand
AAAAAAACCGCTTATATGGCTGGTGTGACCCGTGACCACTTTCCTGGAGAAGCCCTTCGGTTGTCAAGTTGTACTCCGTGGGTATCTAAAACCCATGTTCAAGTTCTGAATCATGTGTCTGCTGGTCAAGTTAGTGATCGCCCATGGTACGATGTCAAAACACAATTGCTTTTTTGACTAGTGCAGCGCAACAGCAGCTCACGGGACGAGGGAGTATATCTCTATTAAGCCGGTTTATCCGTAAATTAGCACCTTTCTTTTGCGGCCAGGTATCTATTAATGCTCACGGTGATGGTCTTCGTCGGGCCGTTCTGCGTCGTTGTCCAGACAGGCGACTATGGCTCGACAGTCAAAGGTCAGCTCCCACTGCAGACGGAAAAAGTAACCTGACTAATGAGCATTGTTCAGGGATGCATGGATGCCCCCATGGGTGTCCTGGGCTCGAGCGAGTGTAGAGGAAAGGAGGGGTTGAATTCCCCCGATTCGAATCATGGGCGAAGCAAAAGAGGCAATCACATAGGCCTCACCCTGTGTGGAGAAGTGATTGGAATATTCCGCGGTCAATGTGATACAAGCGTGCGGAGTGCTTCTGCTGCATCTGGAGGGTGCTGCAGCCCTCTGTGTACGCCTTGGCGAGTGGAGTTCGGCCTTGGAGGTTATGTGGTGGTTTGGCCTGTGGGAATTATTTCTGGGTAAATCAGGAAAGCTGATTGAGAATGTAGAGGAGATGCCGATGGTGTCTCGATCTCTTAGGTCGTCAATGGGTCGACCGGGCTCATGGACTCGTAGACTTGATAGCGCAAGATTGTGGAGAGACAAGAGAAAACCGATATCGGCAACCGTGATGACCGCCCCGGTGAAGACCATGAAGAGGCAAGAGACGCAAAAGTACCAAACGATCGGACACGATTTCTCTAGGCTTTGGCGACTATTATTTGGCGATCAAGGGAACATTGGCCGGAGCTGTGGTACCTAGTATGGGTAGGTTCTGGAAAGGTTAGGCGTTCAGGCATCATCCAAAACAAGCCGGAGTTGAGGAAGCTGAATAATGACTCCTGATTCCTCTTGTACAAGCAGAAACTTGGAAGGGAGAAATAGCCAGCCACATGTCAGAGTCCCGTCTGCTTCTCGTTCGTCATTCCGCATCGCCCTTGGAAAGCACCACATGTGCAACGGCTGGGACTGCAGGGACGGTTGGTTGCCGTCAGACTCAGCTCTCTAAGGCTGTGGAATCATGCAACATTGGGTTTCCGAAATGCCCCGCTGACGTGTATCGCTTTTCGCGGAGAAGCTCGTAAAGAGCGAGCAATAATGATGGATGGATGTTAGCCATGGTTAATCGTCCGGGCGGACTGTTCTGGAATAAGTGAGGCTGGGGGAGTCATGACCCGGGAAAGAAAGGATCTAGGTATACCATCAACGCTTCAGTGTGGGATGACCCATAAACAATAACATAAATAACGTCAGGCTGAAGATGGAAAATATGGCTGATTTTGTAATTGCCAAGCACTATTATTTTTGTTGTTGTTATTGTTGTCTGCATGCACAGCCCCTATGGGGACTGAAAGTACTGCCTACCAAGGCTTATTCAACTGTACCTCCGAAATAATAGGTAGTAAAGTAGTGTACGTACTTGGTAGGCAACTGGAGTGCCATAGGTAGATACTAAGCTTATGTTCTTTATTTATCAAGGCGTTGAATCCATTGTTCCCTTTATTGGGGTCGATTATCAAGGGAGACCCATAATCAAGAGACTTCATGTCAATAACTTGATCTGGAATGTAAGGTATTCCTGGACAAATCATGGATTAATCCAAACTACTGCCAATTGTCACTCATTGTTTAATGAGGCAGACCGACGTGGCTCCTGTCTTTGTCTTGTACTCGCATTCTGCTTCGTTGCCCTCTGATACAACAACCATCTGCGCCACGCTGTCGTCTCTTCCTCCCTCCGTCTCATCCTACGATCTCTCCACTTTTGCCTTTCCTTTGTCCCGGGATCAGTGAATCCCACCACTCCAGAGTTCAGGTTCTAGGCGTTATTCCCTAATTTGGTGTCAATTTGCTATGCTCTCAGGCCCTCGCCGTCACATTCCCTTCCCTTCTTCAGATTTCCTGTCTCAAGTACCTACCAATTTACTACCTTCTTTTTCTCCTTTCCTCTTCCTACAAATATATTATTATTTCTCTCCTAATCCGGCGCACAGCCCCCGCGTACGATCAGATTATTAACCCTGTCCTCCCTCGCCTTGCCCGGATTGCCGCAAAACCCCAACTATATAGCTTACTTTTGTTCTGAGTATAAGGGTCAGCCAGTGATATGACTTGATACATCTTTCAACAATCATCTTCTCACTTTCTATGTTATATTTCCTTTGAACATAAGTATTCCATCCGCTTTGCGATTGATTGATTGAATATTGGTCATCTCCCAATCGGGCAGCAAGACAACACACCCGACAGACCGTACCGGAACTGAGCCCAGACCACCAAAAAGTTATACTTCCCCCCGAATCGTCAGGACTCGCATCCATCACACAATCTTCCTTATTCGACCTACTGTATTAGCGTCACAATGGGCTTGTACAGTATACCGTCATATACCGATGCGACGCCACGGCATGCAGCCAGCTCAACGTCGACGGACAGTGATGCCTCGGATCGGTCAAAAAGCACGGCCCCTACTATCTACAGTGACCGGCCCACTTCAAAGCAACGACAAGAATATACCGACCTATGCGATGATGGCAACGAAGATCCTCGCGACTCTGCATCAACTGTTGGATCGACTGACACAGCGGGCGAAATGCAAGAGTTCCCCCAGTACGAAGTGACGGATCGCAAACGTGACATGTTCTTAGCCGATGTGATTCCTTCAACCTCGTCAACATTCGCCAAGTTATTCCCTTCCTGTCGGAGACTGCTCATCCGCCATGATGATGCGACTCTCGATGGGAATATGAACCTCCGTGTGGACACTATGGTTCCGCACCGAGCGGGCTACCAGCAGGACGTAATCCTCTTCCATCTGCGCATGTATGACTTGTTCTCCCGAAAATGCTCCTTCCGTCGCTATTGTCGTGATTCAGGGCGGGAGGTCTGCCGTTCTGAGCGGAGGACTCTATCGTCGAACTTCGACAAGCCACCGATGTTCCGACGGTCGTGGAGCAGTGTGCTGGCTAGTTTGCGGCCCGGATCTCGTCGACATGGACCTTTTTTGGGCATGTATCACCGTCCACGGAGTTCTGGGCACAGTGAATTTGTCGACGATGGGAATCATGCGATCGTCGATTCCAAGGGTGGCGTCGATCGACCGGCCACACTTACCGACAACATTATGCTAGAGTTTTCCAACTATGCTCACGTAGAACTGAGGCGTCGAGGTGTTGGGATGACAAAGCGATACGAATATGAGTACTGGGGTACAAAGTACCAATGGAGGTGCGAATCGCACACAGAGGGTGATCTACGCGAGGTCTCTTATCATTTGATTAACATGTGCGCGTCGAAAAAGATTGCCCACATCGTGCCCGAGATCTTGACGCCCTTGGAGGCAATTGAAGAGGAGAGCAAAGGAGGCTGGATCCCGCCGTCGTCTATGTGGATCAGTGATACGTCTGCATATAAGAATATGCATGACGTTGCGGAGTAAGAGCCCTCATCCCGAGAATAGCTAAGTATTATTGCGCTAACCATGGTGCAGTGTGATTGTAGCTACGGGTTTGATGGTACTGGTGGATGACTGCATTCGCCGAAGATGGCACCGGAGTGACCATTCCTTCGATCATTTCCCAAGAGGCCCGAGGCGACTCCTTGATGGGGTGTTCCAACGATCCTAAAAAACCACGGAACAGTGTCAATCTAAACAGTCTCCCACATCCAGCATTCTATCTCCGAATACCGTGTTATTCCCAGTCGTGGCTCCGATCAGCGAGCAGACCAGCAACCACAGTGTGACGTGTATCCGGCTCCTGTCTCTCTCCCTCTCCCCCCTCTCTTCCCACCAATGAAGTGACCCGTTCAGCGAGAAAGTTCGCGTCAATTTGACCTAGTAGTCAACCTAACGGCTTTCCTTTCAAGGATTGGTGAGGTCTTTTGATGGGAGAAATTACTTCTCGTCTTTTCTTTCCTCGGGTACTGCTTTTGACTTGCCCCATGTGTGGGCACTTTCTGGAGGTTGACTGATATCCAATGATTCTGCATGGCTTGCAGTGACGTGCGACAGCTACATGAGGATCAAACCCTGAGCTGCATGCATTTGGTTGGTTATCTTTTCAGCCTCGCGCCTCATTTTATTTGTTGATTTTTACTCTTTGATGACCATACGAGCGATATCCCTAGAATTGTTGGGGACTGGCTCTTATCTATTGGGCTATATCATCGGCGCGTACCGTCGATTCTTGGACGCTAGGTTTGGATGGATGCATGTGTACGAATCTAACGACTCCGGGACTGCCTTATACCCTGGTTTTCTCTTCATCAGGCATGAAAGACATGAAACAGGATTTGATTTTGAATATCATGAAAATGATAACTTGTGATGGTATTTCTGCCCGACTCCTTCGCTGGCCTTACCTCCCCAGGCCAGGCCTATTGGGCGCGTACTATGACTCGAAGAGAGTTGAGGCAGCTGTGCACTCATCTGCAGGATTTCTCCTGCTGTTTTTATCCTCTTCGCCCATCGTAGCACAGCCAGCAGTAATGGATGACAGTATAACTTCCTAGTATAAGCTTGCGCTGCCTGTGCCTGAGAAGCGGGGCTGATCGAAGCTGGACCCAAAGAGGCAACGGCGGCGCGTCGAATCACCTGCAGCTCTGCAGCTCAGCTACCAAAGTTTCCAAAGTTCTCTGCTTCACCCTGCAACCTCACGTTCGTCGACCCTTTGCCATCTGCATCTCGCATCTGCTCCAGTTTATCAATCGACATTCCCTTCATGCAGGTTCATCATGCCCAGATTTCGTCGCCCTTCCTCGGCTTCTTTCCATCGTCTCCCCACACCCACCATCCCCTCTTGAGGCACGCCGCAACGGCAACTACGGTATGAGGACAAGGGAAATGCACGTATTAATGCCCAACTACCCGAGCTCAAGAGGCAGCGAATCAAACATCTCCTTTAACACGCCCTCGATCAAGTCTTTTCATCTGGGCGGCTTCGCTCTTTGCTGTCAAGCTGCTACTCCAGCTTCTCTCTAGCAGAAGAGCTGCTGAGCAAGACTTGAGGCCTTGTCGCGGTTGGTGGGCTCAATCCATCCCTTCCCTTGCTCCTTCTCTTAGCGCCCTGAGCGGGAAACGACCCGTTGCCGCGAGACAGTTCAATCCAGACGACCTAAAACAGCCCCTAGCCGCTTATACTCTGCAACCCGCTTCCGCCAGCCAATTATTATTCATGCAGAGCTGCCTGGATCTGACCGTTTAAAGTCCAGGGCTGCGAGGCTCGCGTGGAGTTGAATCGGCTCTAGTTCCAGATCCCCCAACACATATTATCCCAATCGTTCTGATGAGCTGGCATAACCGTCTGGGTCCCGCTTCGAAGCCTGTGAGTGGCCCAGATGGCTTAATATCAACATCAATTCGTCGCTTTTTCTGACCTCCCATGGGCCACTCTCCGCTTTTGGGCAACGAAAGCATCCCCCTCATGGCCCCTCCACGACTACAATCCATTATCAGTTCCAACAGTTCTTTCCTTTTTCCCTTACTTTCCGGGCCACGTCCATGATGAGGCAGCTTAGGCCTGTTAATACCCGATGCCACATCGTTCTTCGCGGACAAGGGGGAGAAGATTTAGTGGTCGTCGAATATCAATGATGCGAGCAATTAAAATAGAGTACTGAAATTCCAAAACCGATGATTCGTCAACTCGGTCCAAAATAACCATTTCTCTTTCCTGTACAACAGCATCACTCTATCTTGTCCGCCGTCTTCCTTGCCATTTCTGTGGATCTCTCTAACTGGTGTGGGGACTAGTGGCCCTTATCCCCTAGGTTCTGGCGTTTCTTCAAAGCCATATTCTTTGTCGGCGTGCGCCGGCCCGTTCCAGCTTGCAGCCTCAAGATGATCCGCAGGTTCTCCATGCCCTGCCGTGTCTTGAGTGGAGAGTAATGGAGGGGGGTAACTTGCTGACGCCGTGCCATGGCCACAGTAGCATGCATAAGTCCGTCTGCTAGGTTCTGATGGTTAGGTTCCGTGTTTGTCCTGCCAAAGGGCCAGGAAAAACTGACTTGCCTGCACCGAGACGCTATTCTAAAAAGCGGCCCACAGTTTTATACGACTGCTGCTCCCCATATCCACCACGTCAAATCGATTTAAGGAAAGAAACACTCGACCGTTTTTGGGATAAGAGAAAGGAAAGACTGGAGAATCATTCCTCCCACTGTCCAACCACCAATTCACTCACCACTTCTTATCCTATCTTTGCCAGTCGATCTCGCAGTTTCTTGCTATCGACTTCTATGGTCCTTGCTACGGCCTGCTCGACTTTCTACTTTTGACGATCAGCCCGAATCGGGAGAAACCGAGAATACAAGAGGGGCATCCTCTCTAAAGCTTCTTACGACCAAACACTCCCCTTCGTCTCTCATCATGTCCGATCGAATAACCGATATTAAGTATGACTGGCGGTTGAGACTTGAAAGTATGCCCCACATCCCAGCTGTTCTTCGTGCGAATCATCCTGCGCTTGCTTGTCTCAATTCTCTTCTTATCTTGCAAGGCTTACGCAACGCTTGAATGTGCTAACGTGATGTCTCAAAAGTGTACTGCAACAGAGTGAACGCCGAAAAGCCGACTTACAGTACATTCTCCGATCGTCGAGGTAACTTTAGCCTAGTCCCTTCCTCATACTTCTCTGCATTCTATGGGTTATGGCGGATAGAATTTTTTTTTTCTCCAACTGCTAGTAGCCTGATTCTTTTGTGCGCTGAGATGAAGTGGGAACATCGAAACGACAAGAATCGGAAACGCTCTCCTTGCAGAATGCATCAGAAACTGCAGTTCTTTATGAGAGAGTGGAGTCAGCTTTATTCTTCACCGACTTTATGCCGGATCATCAGAATTTTCAAAGGAAACAATGAACTGACGAGATTCATTCTTCTTATAGGAGGTCGCACAGCGTGGTCCTGTACTGTCACTGTTCGCGGAACCCCCTTTCCCGCCCGATATTGGTTCGACGGTCCATACATCGAAAATGCAATGGAGGATGCTGCTGAGGTGGCTTTGAAAATTCTAGACCCTAAAGCTTGTCAGCCTCCCAGTCAGGGACGTCCTTCAGGGACCATTGACTGAAGGGCTCCTCCGCGTTCTAGGGTACTGTATTATCGGGACTCTTTTCCACCTTATCCTTTTTCTTTCTTACTACCCTCTGAAGGGACTATTTATTTACGACTTTGTTTGATCTTGCCGTTTCGCCTTCTACTTCACAGCTTGACATTGCATGCGACGTGCTCCGAACGGATACCGCTCCCAGACATGTACAACATTACCGGCTGTCGACATAATTGCTAGTTTATTTCGCGTTGCAGGGACGAATTGTTACAGGCGGGTGGACTATATCAGGTACACATTCGGCTGGAACGGGACATGAGCTTTTTCCTTCTATGAGATGTTGAGAAATTGCCCCCTATATCTCTCGCCGCAGCCCTTTTGGCCTTTCACTGGTTGAAATATCATCCGCCGTAGCAGCGCATGACCAGGAGATCCCAAGTCACATATTTTGCTCTATTTTTCTTTTTCAACAACAAGCCAGTGTAAACGGCACAATACTTGACGGGATACAATCATGATGTACGAATTTGACAAACAACCCCAGATATGCCTGCTTTCTTCTTTACAAAATGATGGCCTCTACTTTGAGCCAGTGTTGCTATCAATCTCAATGCCCAGGAGAACTGACCTGGGTGCATGAGGACCGCACTCTTTATGAAAATGGTGCAATGATAGAGGAAAGTCCTTCGGTGGGTACGTACCGCCTAGCCCAATCCCACCAGCGTATCAAAGGACCTACGCGTGTACTAGGCTTTTGACGTGGTTTCCTTCCGCTCCAAGAGGTGTGTTTATTCGTATGGGCGAGGCACTACTGAGTAGAGGCCTAAAGGACCTAGGCGATCCAATCTCGATTAGCGACGGATCCATGAAGGTGGGTACCAGCAAATGTATTAGCCTGAGACCCTAAATCCTTCTCTATCGTAGTCATGATCACTTTGAGCTCAAAGTATTGCCAGTCAGCGGCCAGCAATCTTCTTAGTCGGAGTGTCGGAATAATATCTATAGTGTCAAAGACGTACGATGATATACGTCTGGGATTATCTGAGCTTAACCTTATTTCCGATAGTTCTCACGTGGGGTCCTCGTTCCATGGTTCGTGGTTCCCCATCTAGCCCTACCTTATCCCGTACTAATTAGTCTTCCCGGCCGCGATCCAGCTATCAATGAACGTAGGTACCTCTGGAGTGGCCATTCCCCCCCAAAAATATCCAACAAATCACTTGCCCGTGCTTTTACATCATAGAATCGTAAAAATCAACAATTAATCAAGAATGCCAGAATACGGAGAAAAGAAGACCTAAGCCTAATACGCAAACCATTCTTTCCGTGCCATCCCCCTTCCCGCAAGGCCTCGATTAAGCCAACCATAATAAACCCTCAGCAATACACATCCGGCAGAAACAAACAGCAACAGCGCGGCATTTGTCCAATGACCCGTCGGATACCCCTTTTCCGCCTCGTTGGATTTGTAGATCCACACGCCGACGATCTGGCCCGGGGCGCCGAAGGAGACGTTGAGTGCGATCGCAAGACCGGTTCCGGCTGTGGAGCGGATGTTGGATGAGAGCCAGCCCAGGAGCGGGGGGATGCAGGCAAAGGAGCCGCTTGTTGCAACTATTAGGCAACCGTAGCGGTGCTAAATGGAGTGGTTAGGTCTGTTAGCTTGGTGGATAGGGGATGGGGGAAGGGAAGCCAGGGGGCGTACTAAGTATGCGTCGGCGGGGAGAACGGCGGAGGCGAGGAAGCCCATGGCACCGATGAAGGAGAAGACAGCAGAGTGGAGACCGCGGCTGGGTTGGTTAGTTTACAGCTAGCTTTCTGTTTTCTTCCTTGGGCAAGGTACCTATTGAAGTGGTCGGCCGACCAGGCGACAGCTGCTGTGACTACGTAGGCGACTGCCCAAGGTGGAACTGTCATGAGCTGTGCCTTTAGACTTGTATAGCCCAGTCCGCTGGTGATTTCGGGGGTGAAGAGGGAGAGGCTAGAGAATGGTGCCGAGATACCGAAGTAGACCTATCCGACTGAGTTAGACTACTCTACTTGTACGTGAGCAGGGCTGCGGCACGAACCAGGTAATGTGCGTATAGGCGCCAGTCAACGAGGATTTCCCTCGCGTCTTTCCACGTCATTGCTTTCGCACCACCCTTGGACCCTTCTATTTCGAGACGCTGCGCGGCAAGCTCCTTTTCCTCCGCGGATAACCATGATGCGGATTCGGGATAGTCAGGGAGAATGAACCAGACCAGGACCGCGGAGGCGCAAGATGGCGCGCCCTCAATGATGAAAAGCCAGCGCCACGCGGATAATCCCCGAGCTTGGTTCATATGCCCGACTCCGTAGGCGATTGCGCCGCCGAAAGCACCGGCCAGAGTGGCCGATGCGAGGATTAAAGCCACGCGCATTGAGCGCTCAGAGGTGCGGTACCAAAAGGTTAGGAAGTAGACGAGACCGGGGAAGAGACCGGCTTCCATTACTGCCAAGGGTCAATATGTGCTAAGCTTGTGGGTGACTCAGAGGGGCATACCTCCAAGAAGAAAGCGGAGGCCTGTTACCTGGACGTAGTTGTGGACGGCACCCAGCCCCATGGTCACTGCTCCCCATGACAACATTAGAAACGCAATCCATCTCTATGTTACCAAAGTTAGGGTTGAAGTCAAGAGACTGGCGAGGAGACGTACACTAGGCTTGAGCTTCTTGAGGAAGTAGTTGGACGGCACTTCAAACAGGGCATATGCAATCAAGAAAACCATTAATGCAATCCTAGCTGTTCAGTACTAACCGAGCTAAGTGGAGACTGTACGTACGTATACTCGTACGATGACATGCCTGTCTCCGTGAGGAGATCGTTTCCGGTCTCCGCATTCATGATTCTCGCATTGCCTGCTGAATCTAAGCACAATTCTTGAAGCAGGTACGGTACACATACCAATATTCGACCGGTCAAGGTAGCAAAGTAGGTAGATCGCGGCAGAGAGAGGAACCATATGCAAGTCTTGCTTCCAGACCAACGCGCGCTCTCGAGCGCGGAGTTCGCCATTGCTGGCGTGGTTCTGAAAAATTGTTAGCTTGATAGCATCATGGTATGAAAGCTTCGGCAGCTCACATCAAGTGTCAATTCCGCGTCAGTCGCGTTTTCAATGCCTTGTTGGGATATCTGTTTCTCACTCATGGTGGGGATGGAGGAGAAGCTGCGTAGGACCATTGATGACCAACAACATTTTTTTACCCTTTCTTTCCTGCTGGTTATAAAGGCAGCGCGACAGGGGCCAGGACTCTAACCCCCACATGGGCTAGAGCCTAGATGTCGGGGTAAAGCCTGGGGAATTAACCCTTCCTGGCAAATGTCGGTCAACCTCCGATATCGTAGGTTGGTAAGTTCGGGACGGGAGCATCAAAGATCGTGCTCATAGGACGTTGGGGTGTGGGATCGGCAGTGGCCCGCACCAGCCCAGAATGCTTGAAATCAGTCTTGTTTGTCAATAATGATCCCATTGGGATGGCACTTTCGTAGTCATGTCATGTGTTTACTTTTTGTGTAACTTCCTTTCAGAAATCCAACTGGCACTAAGCGATTGAGGCCAGTCCGATGTCAGTTAAGCCGTCGGGTTAGCAGATCCCAGGGGGTGTCTTGGTTATTGGGCAGTATATTGCGAAGTTGTACGGATCCAGCATGTCGCCATGCATTGGCAAGATAGCGTCTCTCGTCCACGAACCACGAGCTTCAGAGGGGTCAAGTCTCGCAGCACCCTGAGCCTCGACGGTTGTTACTCCTCTGGCCTGTATTAGGTGTATCCATCCCTGCGACACCTATAGCAGGACAAGATCAGTTTTGACACTATCCTTGCAAACTGTCGGCAAATAGCTTACCATTCGAGTCCCCGCATGACTGCTCATCCGTGCTCCTGGCAATCAGGTCTGCAGTAGTCTTCATATCCCCATTTCATTAGCATTTGAAGGCTAAAATCTTATTCTCCCTTCCATAATAGATCTGGTTGTGCAAAACATGCTGGAGTAGACCGAAGCTGATACTAAGAATGTCCAAGCTTTCGAAGAGCTTCGGCTCCAGAATGGTATTATACAATACGGTATGGTACCGTAATATATAGACTGATAGTGACGGCCCTGCAAACAATGCAAACTCACCTTGAATTTATCCCAAGGTTTACCCATGAACAACAGTCTATTGACAATGCTTCTGACTGAGCGTGGATAAAGCTCTACTCTTTTTTTGATGATATATACCTGGCCGCGATACATATTGTACCCTCTTAATAGACGTCCGAAATCCGCGTCGCTGTTGCTCGTCCGGTCCATGTCGACCTCCGCCCCGCCGCGGAAGGCCATGCCTTCTGCGCTGACCTTCGATCTGCATCGCAAGTGCTCCGTAAGTAGAGCTTACTTCTCCAGGCTGGTACAGCGCTAAACTGCATATACAGACAACGAAAGCCCGCGCCAGCACCCTCCACCTCCCCCATGGCTCTGTTCCCCTTCCCATCTTCATGCCAGTTGCGACACAGGCCTCGCTTAAGGGCCTCACATACGACCAGCTGAAAGAGACCGGATGCATGCTGTGCTTGAACAATACATATCATCTAGGTCTGAAGCCTGGACAGGCCGTGCTAGATGAAGTAGGCGGGGCACATAAACTGCAGGGTTGGGATCGAAATATCCTGACAGATAGCGGAGGGTGAGTTCACTGGGCTCTAATAGTCGGCTAGTTGTTGACTGGATGCAGGTTCCAAATGGTCTCTCTGCTTAAGCTTGCGAAGGTGACGGAAGAGGGTGTCCGGTTTCTGAGCCCTCATGATGGCACCCCTATGTACGCTTGATTCGCCATCGAGTCGGGTCGCATACCTGCTGACTAGATTGGCACGCAGGTTATTAACGCCAGAACACTCGATCTCATTACAAAATTCCATTGGTTCTGATATTATCATGCAACTAGACGACGTGATTGCGACGACCTCGCCGGACCACGCGCGAATCCACGAGGCTATGGAGCGCTCAGTCCGCTGGTTGGACCGATGCATTGAGGCGCACAAGAAGCCGGAGACACAAAATTTATTCTGCATCATTCAAGGAGGGCTAGACTTGGAGCTACGGAAACAGTGCTGCGCTGAGATGGTCGCTCGAGATACGCCGGGAATCGCCATTGGAGGGCTTTCGGGGGGTGAAGCCAAGGAGGAGTTTTGCAAGGTGTATGTCTCTCTAACCCGGATTCCCAGCAACTACTAACCTGAAAAGGGTCGACACATGTACGGGGCTTCTTCCGGAGTATAAGCCTAGATACGTGATGGGAGTGGTAAGTCATTACCACGTTTGACTTGGAGAAACACTAACGGTCAGCAGGGTTACCAAGAAGACTTGATCATAGGAGTTGCCCTGGGTGCCGACATGTTCGACTGTGTCTGGCCCACAAGAACTGCTGTAAGTAACTCGCTTCGTTGCTGGAGACCCCTGCTGAGACTCGCACAGCGCTTCGGCAACGCCATAGTCCCCACAGGGAACCTCAACCTCCGCAGCGCCTCGTTCGCACACGACTTCCGGCCGGTCATGGAAGGGTGTACATGTAAGACTTGCACACCGCGGGAAAAGGGTGGCCTTGGAATTACAAGAGCGTACATTCACCACCTAGCTGCTAAGGAAACCGCTGGAGCTCATCTGTAAGTTGCCTTTATAGTATTTTTCCAAGATTGTGCGCTAATGATCTCTCAGTCTCACCATTCACAATGTCCACTACCTTCTCTCACTAATGGGGCGAGCGCGTCAGTCTATTCTGGAGGACCGATTTCCGTCTTTCCTCCGCGATTTCTTCCTGACATTATACGGCGAGAAGTCGAAAATCCCTACTTGGGTCATGGACGCATTGCGCGGGGTGGGAGTCGATCTGCTTCAAGACTGACCTATTCCTATGCACACGGCTCAAAGCCCCTAATCTTGCTATATATCTACTACGTAGTCCCCTGTAGTAGATGACGTTAAAGTTGTTGACCCCGCGGATCTATAAAGTCACGTGGTTGCGTGACGCGTTTTGTTATCGCGTTCCCTTTTTTTTTGGGAGCCTCCGCATATGAACGCCCTCCAACACCTACCCTGGTTCATTATTATTCCAACAACCTCCCATACATTCTAAACCCTCTGCATGAAAAAAATGACCGTCACATCAGATCCCCCTCAAAATGGCGCTACCGCCATCCCTCAGGACCCTCCCTACCACACCGCGCACGAAGAATACCAATACCTCAACCTAATCCGCGAAATCCTCACTTCAGGCGAACACCGCCCCGACCGCACCGGCACAGGAACCCGCTCCATCTTCGCGCCCACGCCCATGCGCTTCTCCCTCAGCAAACCCGACCCTGCGGACCCAGCCAAGAAAATCCCCATCCTCCCCCTCCTCACAACCAAGCGCGTCTTCCTGCGCGCCGTCCTCGCCGAACTCCTCTGGTTCATCTCCGGCTCGACCTCCTCCATCCCGCTCTCCGCCCAGGGCATCAAAATCTGGGACGGGAACGGCTCGCGCGAGTTCCTGGACAGCGTTGGCCTCTCGCACCGCGAGGTCGGTGACCTGGGCCCCGTCTACGGGTTCCAGTGGCGGCATTTCGGGGCCGAATATGTCGACGCCCACACCGATTACACGGGGCAAGGGGTTGACCAGCTTGCGGAGGTGGTGCGCAAGGTCAAAGAGACGCCGTTCGATCGCCGCATCATCCTCTCGGCGTGGAATCCGGCCGATCTGAAGAAGATGGCGCTCCCGCCTTGTCATATGTTTGCGCAGTTCTATGTCTCGTATCCCGAGGGGATTGAGGATGGGAAGGGGAAAGGGAGAGGCGAGTTGAGTTGTTTGCTGTATCAGCGGAGTTGCGATATGGGGCTTGGGGTGCCGTTTAATATCGCTTCTTATGCGCTGCTGACGCATATTATTGCGCATGCGACCGGGTTGGATGCGGGGCGGTTGATTCATACAATGGGCGATGCGCATGTTTATCTTGATCATGTGGAGGCGCTGGAGGAGCAGTTGAAGCGGGAGCCGACGGAGTTTCCGGAGCTGAGGATCAAGAGGAGTGATGCCGGGAGTGGCATTGTGGATGGGTGGAAGGAGGAGGAGTTCGAGGTCGTTGGGTATCAGCCTCATAAGGCAATTAAGATGAAGATGAGTGTTTAGTGCGCTACAATATACACATGTCATAGGTAGATCGAGTAGAATAAATAGATTTCCCAAAACGCCAACATAGGGAGTATCATGCTATGTAGATCAACCAGATCATGCTCAAACCAGAGTCTAAGAGTCCTAGAGAGAAAGAGAAAGGGAGAGAGAGAGGTCACTTCCCTAACATCACGCCGGCACCGCGTAACAAGACAATCGTATCCCCCGACTTCACCTTCCCACCCCCGATCGCATCCGCAAACTCCAGAAACTCCCCGCTCTCCACATGGTAGATCCGCAGCCGCGCCTCCTCCCCAGCCCGATTATTCACATTCTCAACCCGCAACCTCTTCGCCGCATCATCCAGCACCCTCCCCACCTTCCAGCGCACATCAAACCAGAAATCTCCATTCGGCGGATCAACCGACTGCGTCTCCGACGTGCCCACAACATGCAAATACACCCGCTTGTCCGCCGGGACGTTCGTATCCCCCTTCGCCGCCTTCTTCATCGCATTCACCTGTGCCGCCCGCGCAGCGGGACTATTGGGTTTCGGCTTCGGCTTCGCCACCGCCGCCGCAGCCGCCGCGGCCTGGCTTTTATCCTTGCCCCAGGATTTCACGCGCGCGAACATGGAGCGGATCGTTTCGTTTGGCGGCGGGGTGGCGCCGGCGCCGCTGCCTAATCGCGGGGCGATCTTGGCGCAATCATGTTCCTCGCGGAGGCGGTGTCGGAGACAATACTCGCGACGGCATTCCGGGCATCGCACGCCGGGGTCTTTCAGTGTGTTGATGAGAGTTTTGCATGATACGTGCGCGCATTGATCCGAGTTGTAGATTGTCGGCTTTTCCGTTGGAGTGCTACTTGTTGTTGAGTGAGGGGTGGCGTTCTGTCGTCTCCGCGCCCATTCCCCTGCGTGCGGGCAGCGGTGGGCGGTTTCGGTGCGGTGCTCGAGACAGTATGTGCCGCGGCAGGATTCGCAGCGGAAGGGGAGGAAGTCGAGCTGGTTGCAGTATTCGTATTCGCAGTGGCGGCCGATGGATTCAAGGTCCTTGTCGGCCATTTGAGTGAATGATTCCGGGGCGGAGTCGCCGCCTTTGCTGAAGGAGATGGGGGACATGGTCGCGGAAAAGAAACAGAGGGACGCTTTGAAAAGAGAGGCTGATGGAGGTGGAAGACGTTCCGACCTCCTCTATGTTATAACGAAAGAGAATTTGGAGGGTGGTGAGAATGTCAATTGATAAGAAACCAGTCGGAGATCCTGCTGGAATCCGCTGGCAATTGCGGAGGCTGACTAAGATCTCCAAGTCAATCCTAAAGTGCTGAAAATAGATATTGCTCCACTGCACTAGGTACATAGATGTAGATCCAGGCCCGTAAGGCAGAGAACAACAATTTAATTCATTAACAGAGAGAGTGCCATATCTGGAATTCACACGTTTCACAAAAGCAAATCGTAACTCCAACACAGAGGGGTATATCAAACATGAAGGGCCAATTAAACGCCAAACAAATATGAGAAGCTTTCTCGGAAGCCTATCCTGCAGAGTTCAGTGAGTTCCAAAGTCCGAAGGGTTCGCATCATTATTATTGTTTGCGCTCGACGGCGCAAAAGGGATCGGAACATTAGATGTGACCACGGGGAATCCTTGTCTTTTCACCGAAATCGATGCAGGAGGCGAAAACAGCATAGATTTGGGACTTGCCGAATCGCTTACACCAGGAGTCAGAGGAGGCGTGACACCCGCATACGGGCTCGTCGAGGAGGCGGGATTTGAGCCACCCAGACTTGCATTCTGGTCGAAGCTATCCGGTTCTGTTCCCCGCGCCTCTATCATAGGTGTAGGTGAAGAGGCATCCGGAGTGATAAGTGAAAGGCTTTGGTGTTGTTGGGTTCTCTGACTATGTTCCTCACTCACAGGAAACGTGGACGGTATCGAGGAGTCATCACGGGAGCTGCTAGGTGCTGAGACCTGAGACGCCGCATCGGCATTAGAGCTGGGGGTCGATGCTTTCCCGGCTGGCGCTTTTTTGGTGGGTCGAGAACCGTTTGAGGGAACTGTCTTCGAGGGAGCTTTGAGCGCCCTACGCTTGCATTCTTCAGCTGCCTTCCTCTCTCGCGCTGCATTTTCTTCGGGGGATGGCACTTTCAATTTTATGCTCAGCTTGCGCACATCGGCTGTAAGACTATCCACGTCGTTTTGCATACTCTCAGTGCCACCTTTCGAGGTGTGAGGTCGAGTTGCCTCGTCCACGGGCGCCGTATGAAGAGCGGATGGGACCCGAGATACAGGGAGAGCTTCCTGTGGACTCGATGTATATTTCGGAGTTCCCGACCGAGACGTAGGCCTGCGCCTCTGGTCCGATCCGTTCTCCTCTTGAGTCGAGGGCTTTACGGCAGACTGCGTGGTAGCGGCACTCTTTCTACGCGTACCACGTGGGCCAGGAGACTTGGGCGGCTCGGGAAGAGCGCTTGGGGAGTCAAGCGTTGTTCTGCGGTTGTTCCTGTTGGCGGGACGCGCAAGTTCCTCAGCCCTAGCCGTGCTAGACAGAGGGATCTTAGGTTTCCTTATACGAAGCCTCATCTTGTTCTCGTTTGCTGCAGTTGATTCGGTTGCTGGTCTCACTGACCCATGTTTAGCAGTATCAGCGACGGCGGTCTGACGTTCCCTTCGCAAGCGTGACGCTTCAGCATTAAGCTCCTCAGGGCGACAGCTAGTAGTTTGCCGGTCACTTGGTATCAGAATCTTGGATAACTCGTGTGCTGCTACTGCCCAGCTGACCGGAGGAAGCGGAGGAGACTCGAGCTCTAGACTCGCGTGTGAACCGGTAGACTTCCGATCCCTGGTTGGTAGGACCGCCTTGGCTGCAAACGACTGCGTCGGAGCAGAGTATGTCGGGGCCGATTTTCCTTTGGGCTTGCTTGGAGGAGGCGGCGGATAAAGCAAAGCCTCCAAGTCTTCCAGCAACGGCGGAGACCACCATTCACGATCATACGACGCATCATAAACTTTTCGTGGTTTTTCTGTCGGGATCGTGTCGGTCAACCCAAGACGGTCTGTCATCTCAGTCGCCAGACGATTGACTTGATAATCACAGAGCGAGCCTTGACTCTGCCTTGTATCTCCTAGTCCCGACAAATGGCTCAAGACGCCGGTGGTCAGTGCTCGATTGCTGTAGCCACCTTCCAGCACGCTGACGACTCGCCCATCCACGCCCAGCCCTTCCTCCTCCGCCATTCGCACAACATCCGCAGTGAATCTGGCGTAGAACTCGGTGGGAACATTGACTTGGTGCCTCTGCATACCTGCGCCTTCCCACTCACTCGCATCAAAACCTGCTGATATGAAAACTGCTGCTCTCGGTGGAGGGGAGTTCGGAACGCCGGCTAGGCGATCGGTGTGCATCTTCAAGAAAGCGCGAGCCCTATCGATCAGCACAGTGTACTTGGCAGAATATATCTCCCAGAACTCCTGTTCGGTCTTCCACGGCTCGAGGTGGACGTTCCAGATAGACTGTCCGTGCGCCTTTTCGATACAGACGCTCGCATTGCGCACCTTTTCCGGGTCGCCCTGCTCACAGGGATATGAATTGATATCGTGCAAACTGAAATAACCAATCATAGTCTTCTTGTGCGCAGCTGAATTCCATGGTGCAGCCGTCGCCTTTGCGTTCTGTGCCCAGGTAATATCCTGCGATCCATCGCCATGGTGTAGATCAAAGTCCAGTATTGCGGCGTGGGTGAGACCGTGAGTCATTGCGGCGTAGGAAATGCCCACATGGACATTGTTAATCCAGCAAAATCCGGAAGGATGGCCGGCCGAGCAATGATGACCAGGAGGGCGGATGCATACAAATGCGCGCTTTGTAGGATTGGCACTAAAGACAGCATCGATCCCTTCGCAGACTCCGCCAAGCGCCCCTTCAAACGCGTTCAAGGATTCTGAACACAAATAGAGATCCCCTTCATGAAAGGGAGTGTCTGAAGAAGCCCGGGAGGTACTATCTCTGCCAGCGCTACGGGGCCGCACCAGTTCCTTGCCGTTCAGCGCCAATCGCGATTCGGCAGCGTCACACATGCTTTTCAGATCCTCCATCCACTTGTTCCCATGCACATGGGTGACTGCTGGAGAGTTGACCGCCAGCGTTCGTCCGGTCTTGCGAATCTGAAAGGGTGGAACAGGAAGCTGGGCGAGGTTCAGGTCTGGTTGAGGCGCAAACTGTCCGCCGGTGTATCTGTGGGCAAGTCGAACATAGGCAGCAGAGATCCCCACGACACAAGCCTGAACACGCTCTGGTCTTTCCACAATTGAGCTCAGAGCCGCACGCGACGTCCGGGGACGTGAAAAGCGATGGCCGTAACACGCATCGTGGATGACCACTAGAGTCTGAGATTGTAGGTCGCTGGACTGGTGGTGGTCAATTTCCTTCCGGAAGTGGTCGGCTGCGATAGAAGCTGCTGTCGGCACTGGTTGCTCCTGCGTCGCCGACAGCGAAGGCCTTTTGGGCGACATTATATAACCGCTGGGGGTGAGAGTGGCGGCTGTGGGTGACGTCGCGAACGCAGAGGATGAGCGGCGGGACATGCTAGCGCGGGGAGAGGTAGAATCCCTGGTGTTGAGCTGAGTAGACCGAAGCGACGCGGTGGAGGAGCGCTTCTTCAGGCCAGGAGTTGACATGCGTCTCTCATCTCTCAGAGAACTGGCACTGGCAATACGCCTGGGCGTGGGATGCGGCGCCTGGCTGCCACCAGAACACGCGGAGGGGCCGGACGGCGACAAGAGCGAGGGGCCAAACCCGGATGGAGAAGCAGGCGATGGAGTCGCAAGGGAGGGATAGCTCACACGGTCTGCGAAAATTGAGGGATCGATGGGGGGCGGGGGATGGGGATGCGCTTTCGAGGGGGTTCTGCTGGAAGTCGCAGCAAGTGGCTTGGAGGGATCCATGACGCCGGTGCCAGGCCCATTTGATTTTCTCAAGAGAGAAATAGGATAGAGAGGTGAGCAAAGGGAGGTCAGTGAGAAGATATGTAGAGTTCTGTGAGGATAATAAAGACAACTTTTTAGCAGAGGGCAGCATAGCATGTAGGGGCAGTGAAAGGGGAGAAACAAGGAGGGAAGCCCAGCAGCTAAACAGATCAGTTCAGTTGGAAGGTCAGATCATAACAAAAATCCAGTCATCACAGAGACGCACCAAAGAACAACATCTCTGCTCCTGATTGTCCTGTTCTTCAATGCTAGTCTTTGTACCAACTTACTGTACTTCAAATTTTATTAGAATTATTCAAGATCTATTCCATCGCAGTGTCGCTGGGGGCTGTGCGCTATGAACCTCTCTGCACCTACCCGAGCTATATATACATTGACAGTCTGCATTACCTACTACTAGTACCACCTGCACAGAGAAGATAGACAAGTAAACTTTACTCCATTCTTTGCCTCATTCCCCATGTATCATGTATATCATATCGTCTATCATAAATCATAGCTGGTCATACAAACAAACATTCCAGACCACATGACGGCGGTAGCGGATAAATCGACGTGACTCCAATAGAACGCCTGCCGCCAGAAAACGCCATCAAGGTGCATTCCATATTCCAAAAAGAAAAAGAGAGATAGATATAACCAAAGAACTCGACATGTCATGAGTGAGAACCGCAGCTAGAAGGTCCGCGACCATAGACGGTACCATCTCCTCCGCTGAACCGGAGCCTGATCAGGACCCTTCTCTTGGTCCAGACTGAGATCCGAGTAGCGCGAGTTGCGTGAGGAACCACTGTCAGAAGAAGCACGCAGGGAGCGGCTTTTCTTCCTTTGATGTTGCTTCTCAGTCATGAACTTCTTCGTTGCATGTGAGTTGCAGAAGCACTGCATATGAACCCTCTGATATGCGAGATCAGGACAGCCGCCGGCTTGGGTTCCAGAGGGGCATGCTTGGTAGCCTGCATCGACTTCGCACTGGCACCAGTAGATGGTTAGGTATTGGCGACACATCTTATATAGCCTCTGGACTAATTTTCCTTCTTTTTTTTTTTGTGCTGTGTTGTCTTGTCTATCTTTGCTTCTTTCAGCGCCGCTGACGTTGACGGTTGAGGGGCGGTCGACCTCTTTGATGGGTTCCGGGGACGACGTATGTAGATCCAACGAGCCAAAAAAATTCGACTTGGGATTTTTTTCGAGAGTCGGAAGAGCTCAGTAAATGTTTTCGATGTTTTCAAGTGCCCAGGCCACAAATAAAAAAGAATTGCTAGCTGCGGTTCCAAGGGTATGTCGCAGTCTGAGTGTTATAGTTCGTGTCTGTAGTGGATCGGGATGCCGAAGAGGCCTGCTCTCCGATATAAGTGTGAAAATATAAAAGATTTCTGGGTAGCGATGCTTGATGCAGACTTCCAAATCTTCGGAAAGACCACGGATGGAATATATCAGAAAGAACTGGTCAATGATAGTTCCAGATCGAAGCGATTGAAGATGGAGGGGTTCGGGAGTTTGACAACGAGGGAGTAGAGGAACCCGCGGGGACAAAGAACAAAGCCCACGACAAAGAACGGGCCAGATAAAGAAGATATGTCTCGGAAGAAGGAAAAAAAAAGGAGACAAAAGGAATCGAGTGCTACCTACGTGTGCTATATAAGTTTGATCGTGGTGTTTGACGTCAGCACGAAGAGAAGCGCTGTGGTGGAGTGCTGGCGTCAAAAGGCCGCCCACCGACTACTAGATACAGCGAGACTACACTAGAAAAAAAGCTCAATTGCATAATGATTTGTGAGATCTGCGCGCGATCTAGACTATTGCTTTACCGTGGATCCCCCAGGGCCTTTTCGCTCTTAGCTGGACCAATCTTTCCTGGTCGCTGGGCCGGAATGTAGAGGCTTGGGCCGGGGTGTTTCTCTAGGCGCCGTAAAATGAATGGTTCTTTGACTCTTTGGCTCCCAGGTATTTCGGGTTTCATTTGGCGCCCTCGAAGCATGAGATGAGTAAAAATAGGTAGACAGTAAGTCCACAATCTGAAAGGACGGCAAAAGAAAGACAAGTGATTCAGGTCGAGTCACGATGTCGCCTTCCAAGTCTTCCCAAGAAGACTCCAAGAGTGACTGAGCGCCTGTGTAGACAATTCCGGCTTCGAGTGGACTGGGCGAGCCTTGGCGAGCCTGCAACCCAAGAAGCGTTCTCAGGTTGCATGGTGGCGAAAGAGGGTTTGAGATGATGATGTCGTTCTCTGGACTGCTTCTCCTTCTCGATGGATGGTTCACCGGAATCGATCCATGTCTAGATAGCAGGTACAACCGTACAGCAGTAGGTTAGGTAAGGTAAGGTAGTAAGCTTGGATTCTGGAGTCTGGAGTCTGGACGACGCGGTGTCGAGGAGGCTGTGGCTAGACCTATTGTGGCTAGCCGATCGGAAGGCCACCGCGATCTCCTGTCACGTGGCTGTCATCCATCGACATCATCCTCGAGCTTAATACGTGCAATTTGGTTGGTTGTTCTCAAAGGCTGTGGGCGATATGATTAGGTGAGGCCCGAGTCACTTTCGCTCTTGAACGTGTTTCTCAAAGTATAGGACACCAATGGCCTCGTAGGATTGTACAAGTTGTATCTCACACGTGCCCTACATTCGTATAGGTAGAGTCTTGGCTGCAAGGTCCCACCACCACCAATTTCTCCAATCTCCGCACCCCTCATTTCACTTGAAGAACAGAACAATTCCAGCTCAGCATTTTTCAAATACAAGCCCTATTCATCTGCCTTTTTTCCCCAGGCCAATAATCTCCAGGCAATGACGTCCCAAGACAACCCTCAAGACCACACAACCATAATGCCTCCCTCCGCCGCGCGAACAACCACCCTCCTCTCCAATCTGGCCGCCGTAACGAACCGCATAACAGCGGCCTCATCCAAACTCCCCACCCCCAAGCACACCCCCATCCGCCTCGTTGCCGTATCAAAACTCAAACCCGCCGCCGACATCCTCGCCCTCCACTCCCCTCCCACGTCGCATCTCCACTTCGGTGAAAACTACCTCCAAGAACTCCAGGAGAAAGCCCGGCTGCTCCCACCCACTATCAAATGGCATTTCATCGGCGGCCTGCAGTCGAACAAGTGTGTTTCGTTGGCGCGGGACACGCGCGGCCTCTGGGCTGTCGAGAGCGTGGACAGTGAGAAGAAGGCCTCGCTGCTGAATAAAGGGTGGGGGGAACGGAAGGCCGAGATGGGCGGGGAGGAGAAGCTAAGGGTGTTTGTGCAGGTAAACACGTCGGGCGAGGAGAGTAAGTCTGGAATTGAGCCTGGGGAGGCGCTGGTGGGGTTGTGCCGGTCTATTGTGGAGAAGTGTCCGCGATTGAAGCTGCAGGGGTTGATGACGATTGGGGCGATCGCGAGGTCGAAGGCGACGACGCCCGAGAATGAGAATGAGGATTTTGTCTGCTTGAAAGAGGCCAGGGACCGGGTTGTAAAGGAGCTGGGATTGGAGGGGGATGGAGCGCTGGACTTGAGTATGGGGATGAGTGAGGATTTTGAGGGGGCGATTGTCATGGGAAGTGACGAAGTGCGTGTTGGGACTACGATCTTTGGGGATAGGCCGCCTAAGGATCAGGCGAAGGTGGTCTAATAATAATAATACGGTCATGGAGATAAAAAAGGATATCAATCTACCTAATGTGGAGAATTGCATGTCACGGCATGCTCAGAATATTATGTACTCTTAAAACTATATCAATAAATACAGACCAAACTACCTTGCTGCCTGAGCACAAGAAAGTTAAGGTGAAGAAGTATGAATGTTATGTGCGGTATTAGTAGCCCAAACTCCACCCAAAGGACTTCAATGCCATTCTGGTCGGTCAACGGCCATATGTTCTATCCGACAATAGCCCCTGCGACAGTCTTTGCTCCATCTGCCGCGCCAGTGCTTGCGGCACACCTTCCTGGGTAGCTCGGATAGTGACTCGGTACATCTGAACCACAATCATCACTGTCAGCGTTGTCCGGTCGGAGCAGAATGGGTAGCTTACCTTGCGCTCATAGTTGGGCTCTAACCGGAGAAGACACCCTGTCTTTCCTTGCGCAGAGTGATACACCGCGCAGCCCACAATATTAGCGCGGATGGGATCTACACCTTCCAAGAGTTTCCAGCCAAACTCTTCCGTAAGCCGTCGGGTGAAGCCCTCGCTAATCGACCCTGCTTTCGGCACAAGCCCGAAAGTGTTCTGCGCCTCTAGTGGACCGCCGCCAATCTGTCTCCACCGCTTAAAGAAGTCTTCGGCAGAAAGGTTCGAGGGCTCCATATACCGATGCATCAAGATTGGAAGTTGCAGAGTGTATGCCTGCAGCGCACCTGCAAGATACGAGATGCGGATCGTAGGCGCGTCGGAGAAGGGCCCCTTTGCCTCAAAGAAGAGTGTCTGCTGTGTCTGGCCAACTGCCGGGACTGAAGGCTCCGGAAGGCTCTTTGAATCAATTCTTAGATGCGGCGCGGATCGGTTGTCCACGGTCGTAGTTAATGATCCGATGGGGAAAGACGACTTGTTGCTCAGGTAGAGTTTCACCACACCCAGATGGCCCCGAAACTCGGAGCGTAAGCCAACCTGAATCTGGGCGTCCTCAAAGAGCACGCCTTCATCAGAAAAGTACAGCTTGTTATATCCGATCTCCCAATCCGGAGAAAGGTTTGCCGCGCTTGCCATGTTGGGAGCAGGCGCGGGCGTGGACGGAGCACTCAAGTCTAGTCCGGCTAGATCTCCTGACGCACTCGATGAAACGATTTTTCCGTTGGTACCGGTCTTGGTGCCGTTTACAATTGTCGTAAATGATCGCTTTAGCCCTGTATTCTGCGCCATCAAGATCTCTGATCCGTCCGCATTCGCGTCCTTGCCGCCTACCACCCACGTCTTCTTATCCGTCGTACCAGCCGTCTTCTGGTGAAGACGCGAGAGCAGAATTGAGGCTCTTTCTGGAAAGGGAGGCATCTCATCACACACCGTCCGCAATAGGTCGTCAGTTGGAAGCGTCGCCAGCGACAGATATTCGAAAGCGCGTTGCTGTAGTTCTGGGTCCGGTGAATGGCTGTAGAGACGGAAGATATGTAAGAGCTGCGGCTTGATTTCAGGGAAAAGATTCACAAATTTGACAAAAGAGGACAAAATCATAGCACGCGTGTTGTCCGTGCTCGTCATCATCTTAGCCTGCAGAGCCAGGAACTGTTCTATGGGACTTGAGCCTTGGTTGTCAGCCACCAAATGACCAAACTCGCCCAGGACATAGCAGCCAATCTTGACCAGGCTCTCGTGGCAGTCACTTTTCAAGTATGTCAGAAGTGTCTGAGCGGCATATGCTTGTAATTCCTCGTTATTTGTCACGATCTGAATCACACGTTGCCACACTTCATTGCTGACATGGTCACCGGCGAGAGACAAGAGCTTCAGCGTAACGTCAATGTACCACTGAGCATCAGTAGCGTACTTCTCGGTAAGAATGGCGACTTTCAGAACCATCTCCTCTCGGATCGCGTAGTCGGCGGATTGAAGGTATCGCATCAATTCGTTCACAATCGGCGCCGCATTCGTGCTATCACACATACTGTAGATCAAGTCTAGCCCCTTCCGGCGTACACTAATATCCCTGTCGCGGAGTGAGCCTAGGATTATATTCTGGTGCTTTTTAATCGGATCAAGAGTCTCAGCCCTGGCTGCAAAGTGAGTCATTGCTTCTAATCCTAGATATCGGACGTTTGTCTCCCGCGATTGAATGTATTTTCCTAGTCGAGAGGAAATTTGCATCATCAATGTGTGTTCGGTATCAAGATGGATAAGAAGATTGATGGCTTCAAAGAGCACCGCATTCTGAGCATTGTTCTGTTGCACATTTTTGGGCGTGTCCATTGCGATTTGCATGATTTTCTGAAGCGACTCGCGAATGATATCACGGACATGGCTATCCGCTGTTTGATATTAGTTGTATTTCAAGACTTGCATCAGGAGGAGATAAGGCGGTAGGTACCTGACGGAGGGTAGTACTGTAGCAAGCGCAGCAGTTTAACCTGAAGCCAGGGGCAGGGAACTCGATAGTACAGATAGTCAGGGGCAATATCATTATCAACGGCAACTCTCTTTAAGCGCTGAGCAGCCTTGACGTAGCTGCCTCGATATTCCTCTGGCCTATCCTGGACCAAGGCCATGACCAGCGACGTCACGGAGAGGGTGACACCCATGTCCGGATCGTCCATCAGAGATATTATACGTTCTGCCCATTCGTTCTGCACAATGCTGGGATATTTTCGGTACAGCCGGAGAAGGGTCAGGGCAGCCTTCTTCTTGACGAACGCTTTGGATGTTCTGAGAGGAATATTAGACGGGGTCCGGCTCATGGGAAGACACATTTAACTCACGGAGAAATAAGCAGCCTATGCACTTCCGTTGAAAGTGCTTCTCCCATCTCTCTGCTCCCGACGTTCGCAACCGCATGCAGAGCCAAGCAGTTGTTCAATTCATTATGATCCAGAAGGTCCTTCCGAATACTGTTAACGACAAGATGCAGTAATTCATGCTCCTCATGAAGAAACAATGTCACCGCAAGATAGCCGATCTGTTTCTCCGAGTACTTATTGGAGGAGATCAGGTTGACGGCTTCAAGATGACCGAAATCGACATCGTAACCTTGAATGTAGACGTAAAGCAGCTTGCAGACGTACTTCTTCTTCTGATACCCGTCCAGGTTACCTGACTTAAATTTCTGCCGAATATTCGCCAACTCTTTATTGACTCTTTTCTCCTCCAGTTCGCGCGCTCTTGCATTTCGCAAGTCGGCAATGAACTGAACTAAGCCTCGCATAGACGACATCTCTGCTCCAATGTTTCGTGCGTATTGTTGGATCGGATATATAGAGAGATCTCGGAGACACAAGGAATGGCTGGACTAGATGGGACTCGGTTGTATCGTGGCGTGACGGGATGCGGAGATGAAGAGATCGAGTCGTCCTTTCGGCCCTTGTAAATGCGCTCACGCCCTATAGGTATGCACACTCAGTCAGAAAAATTTCAGAAAACCATATCCTGCTTCTCCTTTTGTCTGTTTCAGATTCGATGTTCCGGGATGCTCTCCTGAAGCGCTACGCCGCAGGGGACATGGCGCAAATTAAAGAAGCGTGTCTTCAAGAGTAAGTGGCTATCGCAGCAGAAGCCGAGTATGGGTACCGTTGGACAATTAACTCAAGCTTAGAACAAGGAATGATCAGCGACAAGATTTGGCAACGATATTAGGATCAGTTGTGAAGGTTCAGCATAGTTGTACAGACTGTACCTAGCTTCAAGGAGACTCCCGTTTCTGGATGCTGAGCCACTTCCGGGGGCCGAACCGGCGCAGATCGCGGAACAATATTCATACGTCGTGGCGGTGCATACTGTGCAAAAGCGCAACCCTACCTTAGGATATGGGAAATCTGCAACTGGTCATGTTTGTAGGTATATTAAGGTACAGGTAATAAGAAAATCTCTGCTCATATCGCCTATTCTATCGCTTATAAGTTCAGAAGCCCTGCGCCATAGTTCCCATCAAATTCCAAGAACGCCCTTCGGTCATGCATAAATGGGCACATGGTATCAAAAAAAAAA